>JACEII010000054.1:2979709-3017952 GCA_014332785.1 Antheraea mylitta | reverse complement strand
CTTCTCACCATTTCATCCACCCTGCATTATCCCATTCTTCACGTCCTTGTCTATGCAACCGTCATTTTTATTCTATATTATATTTCAATATTTATGATTTTCTCAGAAATAACATGGTCAACTTTTATTTTTTACTAGAGTTATCTATACACTTTGGGAAGGTTTTACTCTATAAAATATAAAGCTACCCTTCTTAAATAAAGTGTATAGCACTATGTAGAATTACTTACACAGATATTTAAGTATATATTATATACACTATGGTAATGTTATAACCTTGTTTTAAAAATCTTCAAGTAACACTTTCCTAGAAAATTACATAATATATTGTCATGAATGTGTGTAGACTAGTGATGCTATATAGCAGAAAATTTAAAAGAATTAAGGCTAGTTACTTATTAAATAAAGTTAAATAATTAGATCCAAGTGCTAATAATAAATAGATTTATGCTGAATGATACACATAACAAAAACTATATGCTCACCCTTTTTTCATCATTAGTGAGTGATCTCCACCTTGATGCCAGTTGCCTTGTAACTTCTTGCTTCGAGGGTTCTGCCCCCACTTCAGAATTCGCCTCGGCTACAACCAATGGCCTCTGTTCTTGGCAAAATTGAAAGAAAGCATTGCAGGGTTTTTTTGGTGCATTTGGATCCTTTTCAGGCTGAAAAACGTGTAGAACAGTATGAAAATGTAAGCACAAGTTACAAGAGAGACTTTTTTATAACCAATACCTTTTCAGCTTTAGTTTTTCTTTTAGTTCCAGTTTTCTTTACATTGGTAGTGTTTTGTTTTTCCATTGGTTTAGTTGTTGTTTGTGTTTTCGTTACAGGCCGAGCTGAACGTATATTCACCTCTGATTTCGTGTCTACTTCCATCGTTACAGTCCTAAAGGGGTCTCCATGTCTATCTAATCTCTCAATTACTAACCTCACATCTCTGCGATATCGTTTGGTCATCTTTTTTACTTCATGTAATCTGTAACAAGTTAATCTTGCTTCACTTAGACTCAGTTTATTGTAACAAGACTAAAGGACCAAAACACAAACCTGTTTATTATTCTTTCGTTATCTTGCTGTAAAACTTCGCATCGTTCCAATAATAATTGATATTTTCGTCTATAAATTTCCTCCTCGGATGGCAAACTAACCATATCATCTGAGTCGTCAGAAATATTCGAGTTGAGCTGTTGGACTGTCATTTTAATTTATTTAGCAGTTTCAAAGTTCAACACGATCAAATTTCTTTTTATTTAGCTGATGCTTGTCACTGTCATTCGTTATCAGTGTCATTATGTTGGTACTTTTGTAAGAAGGTTATTATAATCTTATACCTATCAATTTGTGTTTATAAACGAACATATATTCAACTGTTGAAGGGATCAAAATTTTAAAATAATTTTACATTTAAGCATTTTAATAATATGAATGTATGAACTTTATTTTTACCTCTAGGTTTATTAATATTATGTATAAATATCCGAACAAGCCTTAGAAGGGGATGAGAAGAGACAAATAAAAATAAGCGGCGAGCTCTAAGGAGCGGAGGCGAGGGAAGTGTAAACACGGTTCAAAGCAGCGACATTTATTGAAATCAATTTTACTATTTTTAAACATATAACGAATAAAATATATTTTATTTAAATTTTAGGACTTAAGAATGTAACAACACACATTTCGAAAAAATCGTCCAGAAGATATGTAAATAGCGCAGTCAGTCATGACACACCAAACGATTATAACTTTTTATATATTGTTATATAAATATACTAAATGATTGCGTTCACATTTATATTACACTTACTATACACATATACATATACACATATTATCAATTTATATAATTTATAGAGTATAGCAATGGGATAATAGTTTATACAAAGATTATATTATGTACATTTTTTTAAATTATAATACGTCAGAAAAGAATACGTTTAGAACTACGAACAAATGATGTAGGTACTTTTAGATTTTCTATTATAAGATTTATGTAATACTTCAGTGTCTCAAAATCTGCGTGGAATGAAATGCATTCCACGCATTGATCTGAGTAAGGATTCTCCATAACCCGGAAAATAAGAAAACTTAAACATAGATAAAATACATGTTTACATAAACAGTATTACCGCAGAGCGCAATATCTAAATTTAATGATCTGCAGTATGCATGTGCTACTGACTGAAATAAACACTTTAGGACCGACGAAATGTAATCAATTAAATTAGCAAATTTAATTATTTTCTAAACGAGACTATAGGAAAACAATGCAAATGCATTGGAAAACCAGATATGAAATGGATACCGGTGCTATCGAGACGAATCATGTTTGTTTGTTTCACGTTACTTTTTTTATTATATTTATTATACATTTTGAATTCCTATATAGTAGACGAAAAAGAGGTAAGTAACAGACTTAACTACGATATCCTATATACCTAATTAAATCAATAAATAATTCATGTAACTTTTATTGTTTTTCTTGTCGATCTACTTAATTATTAGAATACTTTGTTATGAAACAAACAGACAATGAAATATATAAAAAGGTATTTAAAAAAATTAAATTAATATTTTTCATAATTTTCCTTTTTTTTTATAACCCGTTTACTCTTTCCACTTAACGATATTTCACCGCGTATGTGTGTGTTTTCCTTTTTTCAGTTTTTATTAAAATTTATTTTCGTAAAACATCACATATCAAGATACAAGAGCGTGAGGGTTCGTTTCGCCTCATTTCTGGGGTTCAGTGTGGAGGATGATCATAATTATATAAGGTTGAATAATAATATTGTGCCAATAAAGCGACTTCCAGATGTTTTAATAATCGGCGTGAAAAAGTGCGGTACTAGAGCTCTTTTGGAATTTTTGAGGTAATTTTATCAATAAAATTGTGAATATTAATGTGCAAATAGCATATATTGTTTCCGTCACCTGTGAGAACTTTCTCTAGTGACTCAGTGTGAAGGAGGAAAGATTACGTACTATAACGAATTTTTAAGAAACCTTCTTATACAGGGCTCTTTTGCCATATACATGGTGGTTGCGACCCAGTCAGGCTGTAAAACCCTACCACCCCGCTTGCGTCATTGCCTCGTTCGTTATTCTGCAGGGCGTACCACGTGGGTAGTAGGCCACTCAGGTGCTTTAAATGCATGGGCTTGGGCCACACTCGACCGAAATGTCCATCGGTCGTGGACAGAAGGGAGGCCTGTTTCCGGTGCGGAAAAGACGGTCACCACGCGGAGGACTGTAAAGTCGACAAGCCGCGGTGTGCCGTCTGCGCCGAAGTCGGCAAGCCGACAGGCCATATTATGGGGGGGGGGGGGGGGTGCGACTGCAGACCTCCTCATGTGAAAGGGAAACTGCCCTTGTTTAAAAGGGTGGATATGGATGTGGCTGCTGTGACCTAGTTATGGACTACATCCACAGCAGCTACCTCCAGTGTAACTTAAACCACTGCGCCTGCTCAGGGCCTCCTCCTACAGGCGGTGGCGGAGTGGGATATGGATGTAGCGGTTGTCGCTGAGCCGTACCGTGTCCCGGACCAGCCTCACTGGGCCGGGGACGAGCACGGTTCCGTGGCTATATTGTCTGGGGGGAGACTGCCCCTTATCGAGTTCGAGTCCTTTCTGGACACACTGGAGCCGGTCGTGAGGCGACTTGAGCCGCTCCCCATCGTCGTCCTGGGCGACTTTAATGCCAAATTCAGGGCGTGGGGAGCGGCGGCCACGAACCCGCGTGGCGAGGACCTTGAGGAGTGGGCAGCCCAACATGGGTTGTCCCTCCTCAACAGGGGGAACACTTACAGGTGCGTGCGACATAACGGGGGATCGATAGTGGACGTATCGTTCTGTTATGATATTATATTAATATTGATAAATGCTCAGCAAGCTATATTCAAAATAATATATAAGGCATTGTAAATGACATTTTAAGAGCAGTTATAATTACTCAGTCGTTCGGAATCGGTCATAGTGTGAAGTCTCGCGCCGAGACACCATACCTTGTATTATCCAGACAATAAAAGTGTGCGTCAGTGAACTTTGCTTTTTTTTAAAAAAAGAACCACAGCAAGCCATCCTAACATATTTCAATTTATTAATATAATATCATAACAGTTCGCTTCCCCCTCGGTCGCACGCCGGGCGAAAGAGCAGGCATGGGAGGAGATGCTCCGTGAGCTGGAGAGGGATCCGTGGGGGCGCCCGTACAAGATGGCGTGGAAGAAGTTCCGCGGCCAGGCGCCCCCGACAACGGAGACTCTCCAGCCGGAAGTGGTTGAGAGGATCGTGGGAGCATAGTTCCCCGACCCTCCGGAGCTCCTCCCCCTCCCATGCCTCCTCCCCAGGGGGTAGAGGAGGCGCCGATCGACCATCCCCCTGTTACGGAGGGGGATATGGGGAGGGCGATTGAGCGCCTTTTTTTTATTGAAGCACGACAAAGTGACTGCATTATGCCTGATGGTAAGCATAGTACAATCCAAGAACAGTGGCGACCACCGCGAGACAGATCATCCATCGTCGGTCGCCGCTGTCATGCCGGCCATAATGACGAAAGTCACCCGGTACTGGATATGCACAGGCTGATCCCGAAACGCGACGTGCAAAAGCGAGTCACTATGACGGGCTTTTTCGCCATGTACATGGTGGTTGCGACCCGGTCGGGCTGTATAACCCTACCACCCCGCTATCGCCATTGCCTCGTTCGTTGATCAGCAGGGTGCACCACGTGCAGGTGAGGTTGGTTTGTGTGTCTCAAGATGTTACTCGACACCCCTTACACCCCAAAACGGGGTCTTGGGCCGGGTGCTAGCCATTGCTCTGGACCATCTCGGAGAGTGGCTTCGGGAGCTGTTCAGCCGCTGTCTGGCGGTCGGGCAGTTCCTGAGGCCCTAGAAGACGGGGCGGCTGTGCCTGATGGCGAAGGAGGGCCGCCCTCCGAATGGATCGTTGCCTCCCGGGTCGTCCGGCACCTAGAGGAAATACAGCCGAACCTGTCGGACGCGCAGTTCGGCTTCCGGTCAGGGCGTTCCGCGCTGGACGCTCTGACCCTCCTGAAAAAGGTCTCCACGGAGGCGACCTCTGAGGGCGGGTGGTCCGGCGCAACACGGCGTGCGGAGTTCCACAGGGGTCGGCGTTAGGGCCACTCCTGTGGAACATGGGTTACGACTGTGTGCTTCGCGGCGCCCTCCCTTCTGGAGCGGTGTCCTCTGCGGCGGCTATGGTGCTAGCTGGCTTTCTTCTCTGGGAGCTGGAGGCGCAGGTGCTTACCACCGTATACAACTATTCGGCGGCTAAGAAACAGATGAGAGAGCCTCTAGGTCCCGGGGAATTAGAGGAGAGAAGGGAATGTGAAAGAGGGTTGAGAATGGAGAGGCGGAGGCGGGACCTGGCAGACGCGCAGTACGGTCGATATACCATCGACGCCGTCCGCCCGGTCCTGCATGAATAGTGCAATCGACGATGGGGTTCCCTGACGTTTCGTCTGGTGCAGGTGCTGACCGGGCACGGGTGCTTCGGTTGGTGCCTGTACCGGAATGGCACGCAGGGAGCCGACCGCCGTATGCCATGAGTGCGGCGTTGAACCGGACACCGCGCAGCGCACACTTTCTGAATGTGCTGCGTGGGAGGAGCGACGCCGCATTCTGGCTGCGGCAGTGAGTGATGATTTCTCGCTGCCGAGCGTCGTCAAAGCCATGCTCGGCAGCGAGAATGTGTGGAATGTTGTTGCCTCCTTCTGTGAGGAGGTCGTCTCGCAGAAGGAGGCGGCGGAGAGGGTTCGCGAGGAGGACCCGCTAAGCGGCCCTCTCCGCCAAAGAAGAACTGGTAGGGGGAGGCACCAATTCACGCGCCTTCTCCCGCCACCATAGCCGGACCTAGGGGAGGTGGGTCGGGGGCCCCATCTTCTCATTGTACAGGTCCGGCAGACGAGAAGGAGACGGCCGGTGTGTACACGGCTGTCTCCTTACAAGACGAAGGCCCGGCGGCGACACTTCTGCTGCTGGGCCGCACCGCTGGGGCGGCATGATGAAGTCTATACAGATCTCGTGCCGCCCCAACCATAGCGGAAGACATACACCGTGGGGTTTTAGTCCGTGCGAGTCGGATATAATCCACTATCATCCCCGGGAGGGAGGGTATCCATAAAGGATTTCCCCACGTAAAAAAAAGGGCGTACCACGTGCAGGTGAGGTTAGCTTGGGTGTCTCAAGTCTTATGATGTTAACACTCCAATACTGTTAATATTAGTCGACATTTTGATTTTATTCGTCACTAACTTTTGCCCGCGGCTTTAATCTCTTTTACGCAGAACTATCCGTCGGGAGTAGCTCATTTTTTCGCGAAGATATGCACATTATATCATTTTCTGTACTCGTGTATTGTCTATGAAAAATTCCATGAGGTTTAGATGAGTAGTTAAAGATTTACAAAGTATGTTAAAGTAGTAAATATCAAATGGTTTTAGCCGGCAAAATATGAATCCGCTCGTGGGCCGGTACTTAGGTGCTGCATTCATGTACTTACAGTATTTATTTATTAGATAATTCTTATCGACTTACAGGGAAGTAAAACATAATGAGGAAACTTAAACACTGTTATGCATAGTCCGCGTCAATCTTTTTGACCGTTCTGAATATAGCTATAAGGTAGAGCTCACTCATAAATTATGAGTCATAATATCGTTAAATGTTGAATACTATGAAATATACAATATTACTATGGGAATTTAGAACTGGAATTTATTTGTCGTTAAGTTGTTTCGATGTTCACATCAGATAATACGTATTTATATTTGAATTTTTGTTCTGCACAACTATATTCAGAGCGGTCAAAAAGTTTGGCGCACACTATAGTTTACGGAAAGCACAGTGTAATCTAAAAATAACGGTCAGAGATCAGAAATCTATCGTCGATTGTCGCTGTGATGTGAACCCCCAAGTTTTTTAATTGGTTGCTCTTTACAGACTAATTTTAAAAAGCTATAAATTATAAATGTTACTTTATGAATTTATCAACCAGTAGTGGTGGTCGGTAGCGAATAGATTTTACGTCTTAATCAACCACTTAAAAGAGGGACATGGAAGATAAAACAAGTTTTTAATGTACCAATCCTGAACAGAATGAACAACTTGATACTAAAAATAATATACTAAAAAAAGATATACTTGGAGTGTAATTTTTTTTTCTCATTAATTATTGTACTTAATACTTTATGCGTATCAAAATGTTTACGTAAATACTTTGTTGTTTGATCACAACAATGGAATGAAATCAAAATCACTTTATTTATCTAGGCCCTGAGAAGGTACTTATGAACGTCAAAACAGCCACCGGTTCGGAAAATAACTCCACTAACGAGAAAATCTGACAAAAAACTCGGTCTGGTTTTTTTTTCCTCGAACTGACTACGCTATCGACCTAGCAATGTCTTAACAGCTTCACCGGACTACCTTTCGGTCTGATATATCAGGTTTTTTACATTAGTAGTCTTTTTCAATTTTTTTTTGTTTTAAAATGAAGATATACTCGTAAATAGAACATTGTTCCGATGTGATCAATGCTACATATTTGATAAATATGTCTTCTAAAGAAGTACATACAACGCATGTTATACGAGTAGTTACATTCTTATCAGTAGTAGTCCGGTGAAGTTGTAAAGGCCCGTCAGGCCAATAAGTCTGTATTCGAAATAAAAACTTATGTATCAGTCGTATCAGTAACGGGCGTCCTGGTAAAGGCTTGAACACGACGTGTTGAAAATCATTACAAAAACTAATTTAAACTTTTCAATTGTAAATTACAGATTACATCCAGCTGTTCGAGCAGCAGGGTCTGAAGTTCATTTCTTCGATAAATATTACCACAAAGGTTTTGAATGGTACAGGTTAGTAATTGTTTATCGCAGTATAGAATACTACTGTACTAATTTATAAAGACGTAAAAATTTCTTAGTTTGGATGATTCTAAAATTTATTTTATTGTTAGAGAAGGCTATGTTTAAGCTGATGATAAGCCATGTGTTGTTCTTTTTCTATTTCAAAATGATACAAATTAACAACTTTATTAACTTACTTGCTGACCCGTGCAACTTCGTCTGCACCTTATTGGTTATCACTGGTTTCAATTGTATTTATAAACGCGAAAAAAATTATTACAACTGATACCCGATTGGAGCCACAACTACCCAATAGTGAATTTAAACTATACACGGACTCACTTAAACATTGAACCAAATTATAGGTGACATTTTTTTTACTAAGCCTAAAAGCCGTTCTGAGTTAGCATCATCTACCAGGTTCAATAAAAAAAATAAAACTAACCTACATAAAGCTAAGTAAACATGTCTACGACTTACTTTATCATATCTATCCTCAAGTTGTATTCAAATCTTTTTATACTCCATTGTATTGAAAAAAAATATGTGAACGCCGCGTCAAAGCGTCTAACATCGCGTCGAAGCGTCAACTGTCACTTGTTTGTAACTATTGTCTAAGAGTTAGAAACTGTTTCGATAACGAATTTATATATATATTTCCAATATATTTTTTTAAATAATCTGTGTACCACTCACGACACCTTTTGGTAATTTATCTATGTTAATATGTTTCTATTGTCGATGATTCTACGTTGTTACAGTGAATATTTGGCATTAAATTTATAACGTGTATTTGTCACACTTGATATTAGCGAAATTGCCTACATAGGAGAGGCCATACCGGAAGAATCAATCAAGCCAGTTTTATATATCTCTCTACTCATCCGAACAACGTGTGGGCGTTGCGTTTATTTATGTATATCGTACCTTTATAGACCAAAATATTGATTTTTAGACAATTTTAGGATGTTTTTTTTTAACTTTAAATCATTATGAAAATGGAATTATTATTGAAAGACATTTTTGTTTTTGACAATAATGTGCTTGATATTATTTTTTTGGAAACAAAATAAAAGTTATTTCAAACCATGTTGGAATAGCAGTAATTTTATTAGTATTATATTTGGATATAAATAAGTACAAATGTCATCTTTCAGACTAAATCAGTTATTTACTCAATATTTAAACCGATTTATTGCTATAAAAATAATATGTGTATAGAATAACTTAGCTATAGCTATAGTTTAGTGCAGTACTGACTCCAAGATAACACCAGATTAGGCCCCCCTCGGCAGCGGCTCAAGCCTAGGTCCGTTGCCTCGGCGTGGAGCCCTTGAGTATGATGCTCACGCGATACAGTGACACAAAACCTTACATCACTGCTACAACATCACACACATCACCTATATACACGTGCACAGCTACACGCTTACACGCTGTTTTTCTTTTACAGAGAAATAAACGACAAAGAGTTCCATTATTTTTCCCTATCCTATCCTATCCTTCATAGTTTAGAGGAATTTTTCCGACACAAAATACATATAGTATTGTTGAGGCACGCATGCTTGGTACACATGCATGTTTCAATAACTCATATACGTATATCTAGATGGCTTAGCTTAGGTTAGCTCAGATAGATCGCGATTTTTACACAAAACATACGACAACCCAAGCCGAGGTGTACCGTGCACCCTTGAGTTAGTCGCCCAAACACCCCAAACCGGCTGAGTGCATTCAGCGCTCACTACAATAGTTCGATGAAGCTAAAAAGACCTTTCCAGGTCAACAGCGTTTACATTTCGAAAAAAAAATGGCTGCACGATAAAGATAGCTATAATTGTGGCAGCGTATGTTATCGACGCATATATTTAAGATGGCGTCAGCCCTAAGTCATACGTTTACGTTTATCGTTGTTCATTGTATATTGTGAAATCTTAATAATGTTTAATAAAATGAAATTTGTTCTTTGCTATGGAAAAAAATAATTGGTTTGAAATTAATTATTTTTATTTATAAAATATATCAGCGGGCATATGATTGTTTATATAAAATGTGTCTGGCTGTAATAAATTCATGTTTTTAAATGCATTTAAAAGTTACTGGAAAAAAGTCCCTAAACTTATTCCTAAATCAATGTTAATTAAATCAAAATGCGCATGAAAAATACAACATTAACCGGCTACCAGGTGTTCTAAATTCTGTCCATTGATAATTTGTGTAGGTGGTAGAGCCACACCGAAGCTATTACTGGTTTCAGCATGAATGGGTTGGCTCGTTCGGGCTAATAGCATCCTCTCACAGAAAACCGACGTGAAATAACTTTGCTTGCACTGTAGTGTTTTGTCCGGTCAGTGAGAGCTCCGGAAGCCTACCTTTCTTCCCCTTTCCTCTTTTCCCTTCCCGTTCCCTCCCCCTCCCCCATATACAGGTTATCAACGCACTTGCGATACCCTTGGTGTTGCTAATGTCTATAGACGATGGTGGTTATTTAACATCACAAGAATCACCTGTTCGTTTGCTTCCTTGGATGTAAAAAATATATATTAAAGAACCAGCTATTATAAAATTCTTGTTCTTCCAACGTTGCCGGCTCTTGTACTAAGGTGTCGCAAAAAAGTCTAGTTACGTTAACTACAAATTTTTGTTTTCGTTATCCTGGAGAACTCCTTGCGTTTTATGGGACAAATCCTGGATGTAGCCTTGTAATATCAGTTATCACTGTGTTAAGTTTCGTTAAAATTGGTTCAGTACTTTCAGAGTAATACGGGTTTAGATTCTAGACTTTAATCCTTAATCCTTCCCGGGGGAGAGGGTGGGTTATGTCCGACTCACACGGACTAAAAACCCACGGTGTACCGTCGGCCGCATGTTAGGGGCGGCCAGGGACCGTTCTGGCTCTCTTCCTGAGAAACCGCCCCTTTGCGTTTTATGGGACAAAAAGTATATTTGATGTAATCTCGTAATATTACTTATCACTATGTCAAGTTTCGTCAAGATTGGTTCAGTACTTTCAGAGTGATGCGTGTTCATAGGGTCAGACAGATAGACAGACAGACAGACAAAAATTATAAAAAGATTATTTTTGGCTTCTATATCGATAACATAGTCTATCCTGATTAAAATTTTCAAAAAATATTTAATGTAGAGATTTCAACTTGTTACAGTTTTATTATGTTAACTAATTAATTAATAATTAAATAATATATTTTTTTTATTGAAGCACGACGAATTGACTGCACTATGTCTGATGGTAAGCATAGTACAATCCAAGAACAGTGGCGACCACCGCGAGACAGATCATCCATCGTCGGCCGCCACTGTCATGCCGGCCATAATCACGAAAGTCACCCGGTACTGGATATGCACAGGCTGATCCCGAAACGCGACGCGCAAAAGCGAGTCAATATGACGGGCTTTTTCGCCATATACATGGTGGTTGCGACCCAGTCGGGCTGTATAACCCTACCACCCCGCTATCGCCATTGCCTCGTTCGTTGATCAGCAGGGTGCAACACGTGCAGGTGAGGTTGGCTTGGGTGACTCAAGTCTTAAGATGTTACTCCACACCCCTTACACCCCAAAATATTAGCCAAAAAAATTAACTAATATTAGAATTCAGTTATTATTTGTCGCTAGTCTTTTTTAATAATATTATGGTATTAGTGTCAATGAATAATTTTATGTTCCAGGGAACGTATGCCTCCTACCCTTGAAGGTCAAATCACGATGGAGAAGACGCCATCATACTGGGTAACAAAGTCAGCACCGAAGAGAGTGTATGATATGAACCCAGCTGTGAAGTTACTCGCAGTGGTTCGGGATCCTGTCACACGAGCTATAAGTGATTATGCGCAGTCTGCAAGGTATATTTTGTCAAAATATGCGATTCTTACCTCCTTTTATTATGCCTTCTACCTAACCCTTCGGTGGAGTTAGATAACGGACTCAATTAAAAACCAAAGTCAAAATCACTTTATTCAATTTAGACTTATGAACGTCAAAACTACCACCTAAAGGATTGATTAGTTTAATTACAGCATAACACATAAGAAAGTTAGGGAGATGTTAATAAATCTAAAATTATTTCTTTGTGTTTTATTCTTTAGAGGTACAAGATTTGACGAGAATCATGAATGATGATGATAAGAAATGATGGAATCGAAAATCATGATAATATGCTGAGCATGGTGGAGCATACCTTATCTATATGTGTTTGGCCATCGAATTTTAGATAGTCGTGTCTAGTCAGGCCCTAGTCCTCGGTTAGAAATGAATCTAACACTACACTACATCTTTCATCGTGTTTTGCTTCACTAAAAGCTCAAGCTTTATGTACAACTCCAATTTGTCAGAACACTCCACCAATGAACTGTAATCGATTGTCTACTCTAAATTTTGTATCATAAAATCAAGCAAAGCGAGTACAACAGGACAGTGAACGTCTCTTTTATACTTCATAAGTATTATTAAAAAAGAGTTAAATACGTATTAAATACTTGCTATAAAAAGGTTTCGTACTAAATGCACCGCGCTCGGCCAAGGCAAGTCACGTTATCCTTTTTTCGCAAATCTAACCTAACCTAACCAAAGCGAGACAAAAGAGCAAAATGGCTAACATTCAGCGACTGCGGTGCACTTAAAACGCAACCTTCTTAATGCAAGTATTTAATACGTATTTAACTTTTTTTGTAATAACACCGCCTATTCTTTAGTCTTAGAACACAATCTCATCTTATGTTGGCGATATGGTCTAAGATGGTAGACACGCTAAGTTTAGAGAGAACTGACTCTTAAATACAGCTGCCAGAATACACAAACCGTTGCCTTAAAACTTAAAGATGCAGCTAGTCAAACTGCCTCAGAAAAAGCCCTACCACATGCTATGGTTTGATCATGACTTTTTCCTTTTAACGTGGTGAAATCCCTTATGGATACACTACCCTCCCGGGGAAGAGAGTAGGTAACACCTACGTTCGTCGATGCGGTGTCCGAACATACTGCCAACTGAAGCATCGTTGGTTCAGATTGTAGTGTTGTTAATAATTATAGTATATTGTTTAAATGTATGACATAGTATGAAAGAGGTGGCGGAGAGAAGCTATCTGCGTGGCTTAGAATCCCTGCTTACCTCGAAAAGTAAAAAGAAACGTAACATTGTTAGTAAAAGGCCGAAACTACCACGGTTCGAGCAGCTGGCGTTGGTGAACGCATCTTCTTGGGGAGGTTGGGCAGTAGACTCGGTGTGGGGTCCGTTGAGGTTAGGGCTGTACGCACGAGCTCTACGTCGCTGGCTGCGTCGGTTCCCGCGAGATAGTATACTGCTAGTTAACGGGGAACGGCTAGTTGTCGATCCTGCTGCAGAGATGGCAATCGTACAGGTACCATTTATACTATGTAATAACACTAGCAGTTAATACTACGGTGCATGAAATTCTGAGATGCCACAAAAACTCACAGGAAGGTTCTAGTAAGGGATCCACCATCTTGTTAGAATATTGATTTACATGATGCTTAATATTGAAATGATCGCACGACGCTTGTGATATTATTAACTACGTGACAATGGCAGTAATAATCGGAAAGATTGATTACCAAAAATAAAGTTAAAATAAAAACACTAGCAGTCCCGGCGGACGATGTCCTGCCTTGATAATAAAAAAATCCTAAAACTCAACAATAGCGCCACCTACCGGGTCCAATTGAATGAATCTAAACCATTCTCCAATCCACTGGAACCACACACAAAATTTCATCAAAATCGGTCGATCTATTTAGCAGGAGTTCAATGACATACACACGTACAGAAGACATTTATATGTAAAGATTATTTTTAACCTGTGTTTCAGAAATAATTATATTTATATAATATAGCTATAATGTATTAAAAAAATAGGTACTAAGAATATCGATTTTGAATAAAAATTGGAAATAAACGGTTGGTCGAATATAATCATGTGGTAATTTGTAATAAAAAAAGAACTACATTAAAATGTATTTAATTGGCCAAACACTTGGTTTTTATAACTTGATTCGTAAATTTCAGCGATTATAGTTATTAGTATATATACTATAGTTGTTACATTTATCGCGGGAAATATAATTAGCATTTCGCACTTAGTGTATTAATTAACAATCGTAATAATTGTCATCTTTAATTGGATCACCTTTCTTCTTAAGCTCTGCATTTTAAACATTTGCATAATTGTGTACAATTAAGACAATTAAGGTATCTTTCTTTACAGGAATTCTTAGGTCTAAAACGAGTTATTACTGAAAAGCATTTCTATTTTAACTCAACTAAAGGGTTCCCTTGCCTCCTTAAATCAGAAAGTCGCTCGACTCCACATTGTTTGGGCAAGACCAAAGGACGGAGTCATCCACACATAAACCCAACAATCATCCAATTGTTGAGGGATTTCTACAGACCTCACAACGAGAGATTCTACAAACTGTCCGGAGTTCATTTTGAATGGCCTTGATGTGTTGTGATTAGAATTAATAATCGAGAAATTTATTTACATTTTATTTGAATTTTTATTGTTATATTTAACTATAATTTGTCTATTATTTATTATATATTGTCCATGGAACTAACGTCCAGGTGAATCTTGCTGTTTTTAGACTACTCCGTTATATACAAGAAATGGTATAACTTAGAATATACAAATGTGCTTCATTAAACTACAATAAGAAGTGTTACATTTTTCTAATCTTATAAAAGCATTATTATCACTAAAAAGCTTTGGATACGTTATTTAGATAGTATTTTGACAAAATAAATGGCACGATAACGCACACATACGTAAAGTTTTTTTTTTTTTTTATATCAAAGAAGGTAAACGAACTGGTGGGTCACGTGATGTTAAGTGATCACATCAGGGACGTCGCAAGCGCGTTGCCAGCCTGTATATAGGAGAAAGGGGAGGGGACAGCCTGTATATGGGAGAAAGGGGAGAAGAAGGAAAGGGAAAGCAGGAAAGAGGAAGGGACGTGGGCCTCCGGCTCTCTCACTGACCGAACGAAACACAACAATGCAAGCACTGTTATTTCACGTCGGTTATCTGTGAGAGGGGTGGTACTACCCCGGAGGAGCCGACCCATTCATGCTGAAACCAAAAGCAGCTTCAGCGGGGCTCTACCACCTACAAAGTAATATTGTAACGCCACGCTGTCTCAGATAAAATGTGAAAGTAAGATAGCATATTTTCAATATCGGCGGTGAAAAGGAAATAGTTATATGTTGCTTAGTTACGAGCGTATTGACGGGCATCCGTCAAAAATAAACTAGCTAGCCAAGTTTTAACAAACAGCTGTCGAAGCGTTTATGACATATCTAAAGCTTTTTAGTTATAATATTAGTGTATAAAAACATTTCTTATGTATATATTGTTACCAGCTGCTTGTCTGCTTCGCTAGGAGTTTATTCTTGATGTAATATTATTTAATCTCTTAGCCCGGTGAAGCTGTAAAGGCCTTGCAAGGCCAATAGCCTAGTCAGTTCGAGAAAAAAAACTCTATATCTTTTTCTAGGTCTCAAGTCTATATGAAATTTCATCGCAATCAGTTCAGAGGTGTATTCCTATAACAGATCAGACAGTTCAATTTTCCGATAATAAATATATGGAGGAGTTGTTGAGGCGTGTATGCTTGGTACACATATATGGTTCAACAATTCATACATATATGAATAGTTAGCTAGATTAGCTAAGATAGGTTGCGATTTTGCATGCAACAGGCAACAGCCAAGCCGAGGTGTGCCGTGCACCCTTGAGCTGGTTGCCAAAATAAAATCGGCTGAGTTCGTTAAGCGCTCGCCTTAGTAGTCCGGTGAAGCCGTTAAGACCTTGCCGGGTCAATAACGTAGTCATTTCGAAAAAAAAAAAGATCAGACAGTTACTTTTTGTCTGATTAAGGTATCATTAGGTATTCATTAAATAGTTCCTTGTTAAGTGCATTATTGTATGTTACTTTATGCTTTGTAATTTATACGATTATAAAGTAGTGTTATAGGCTTTATTATTACAAATAATTTTGTTACGAAATGTATTTTAATGTAAGTGTCAAAGCAAATAATATCCATGCTTTATCTGGTTAATAGATATTTACATAATTATATATTGTAGTAGATATATTATAACAAACTAGTCGCTATTCCCGATTTCCACTTCTTTATTTATTATCTTAATAATATGTTTACAGACGAGGTATAAATTGAAAGAAAAATATAGTTCGATTACAAAGTTGCTTTAGCCCTTTGTAGTGCTTAGAAAAAATGTGATTTCCTATAAAATTAATAACTCAATATTAAATTTAGGTTATAGTGATATTTTTAGATAAGGACCAAGTGTCTAAGTCACTATTTCTACATCCTAAAAAAATGATTGAAATTTATCTAATACTTTTTATATGATGTGTAGGGCTTTCTCGAAGTCTCAATAAAAAAAAAACTAAAATATGTAAATGTACATAAATTGACACATGTAAATAGGAAAATATAGTCGAAAACAAGTTTTTTAAGTACCAATACTCCACTGAACGGAGAACTGGTTCATTAGCAACTTAAAAAAGTTACAATAACTTTTGCAGTCGGATCTTTTTACTTATAAAATTGTACTAATTGTATTTGTCAGTGTCATCATATCAGTTATTATATAAATGTTCTATTGAGCGAAGTATAGTTGGGTTAAATATATACGTAAGCAAATAAATATGTAAGTAGATAAGCATACCGTATAAACTCCTTTGAGTGGTGTTTTCGCAATTGCATTGTGATTATTTATTGATGACAGTAAAGGTCAGGATAAAATGTGGCATTGGTTTTTTGGCGAGATTTCAGTCTGTCATGTAGTGGATTTTATATTTTATTCATAATTTTGTTTTATTGGACTCTATATTTTGTAAATTTGGTGGAGTTTTACGTAATCTAGTTAGTTTATTGTGCATAAGTGAAGAATAGAAAATAATACCACGGTGCATGAAATTCTGAGATACCACAAACACTCCCTAGCAGGTTCTAACAATAGATCCACTATCTTGTTAGAATATTGACTCACACGACGCAATATTGAAGTGATCGCACGACGCTTGTAATATTATCGACTACGTAACGATGGTAGTAATAATCTGAAAGATTAATTGCCAAAAATAGAGTTAAAAAAGAATGTGGCATTAAGAGTACTCAATAAAAAAAAAACGTTAAGTTATACTATTATGTATACTAACCAACTTAATGATTAGTTGTATAAATTCCTTGTCAATCTTTTTGTCCGCTATAAATATAACCGTACCTTCGGGCTTGTACGTAATATAGTCAAAAGTTTAATGTACAATAAAGCTAACATAATGTTCTGTGCAACTACCTTCAGAGCGGTTAAAAAAAATTGCGAGTACTGTAATTAATACTGTATTACTATGGTTGTGTAATGTAAACAAATGACTATAGTTTTTTAGACATTGCTCTTTTTTAGATTGTAATGTAACAACGAATTAAATTTATTATTAAAACAGTGACAAAACTCAATGTAGATCTCTTCAGAGTAGACTCTATAGTATATTTTATGTAGGCAAATAATGTACGGATTTAGAGTAGATTAGATTACTGGCGGTAAATTAACTTTAACTACAGTTCGTGTATGAGTTTAAATATATAGCACATTCACTAATGTTAAATGTATGGTATATATATAATTAATACATTAAAAATAAGTAATAAATCATATCCTTGACCGAGTATTGTGAAATTACATTTACTGTACAATTATATTAAATTATAAGTTTATTCTTTGTTAAGTAGAATATTCTATTTCAGGATATTCTTATTTAAGTGGAGTTTTACAGTACATACTTTAAAAGGCGCGTAACATTCAATATTATGTAAATAACTGCGCGGTTTTTTCAATAAATTGAATAAAGACTCATTGGTAATAAATGACATTTTTTATAATAATATATAAGTAATTTACGTGTTTTTTACAAATATATAGTGACAATAGTATTTCTGCTAAGAAACTCATATCCAGTCAACATAGTGGCTAAGATAAAACTAGCATTGTATCGTTGACATTAAGATACAGTACCTACTAGTAAGAAAGTAATGTATAAAACATAGCTGCATAAAAAATATCTAATTTGCTGTTACAGATTTTCCAATGTTGCCAATATTTTATAGATTATTATGTCGTTGATTTATTTTTCTGTTGATTGACTGCCTTCTCAAACGTTGATTTAGGAACTTAATCGATTAAAGTAGGTGTCTCCGTCCCATTAGAAATATATGTGCAATAACCTCGGACTAATGTTATATGTGTTGATGAAAGCAATCTTCATTTATCAATCTGTGGGATAAGTCCATAAACTAAATGTCCAATGTATTGAGTTCTCTTGTTGGTTATGTGTAGCACCTATCTATCAATTGTAAATTAAGTATGAAAAATAAAGGAAATCAAGGTATTAAATCTTATTATTGACGCCCCCACGGATAATAATTATAACAACTATATATTAGGTCTTTACCTATGAAATTGCCGTTTTGTATGAAAAAATTTAAACGATTTTTTTTCATGTATTTTTTATTTGTATTAATCGAAGTAATCACCCATGCAATCAATGCATCTTTGCCAACGCAGTGGCAGTTTATTGATGCCATTCTGAAAGAAATCAGCTGGACGGGAGGCAACAAATTCTTCAAAGGCATTTTGTACTGCCTCTAGGGTTTTGAATTTTTTTCCTGCCAAGGAGTTATCTAAATTCTGGAAAAAGTAGTAGTGTGTAGGCGCAAGGTCTGTTGAGTAGGGCGGATGACGGAGAACTCCCAATCCCAGTTCTTGCAACTTGGAGACCGTCCGCACGTTGTCGTGCAGGAGCAGCGGAGACAAGCGATTCACCAATGCTGGTGTAGAGATTTTGCGCGATGATTACTGTTATATCTACATATTATACAACAAAGTCCTTTGCCACATCTGTCTGTCTGTTCGCGATAAACTAAAAAATTACTAAACGGATTTTCATGCGATTTTCACCAACAGATAAAGTAATTCATGGGGATGGTTCAGGTATATAATTTATCAAGGTTTTTTTTAAATATCCTTAATTAAGAAACAATTATAAAACAAGTAGGTATGTGGTTATTAAAGTATTTTTATTAAGTTAAATCACGACAAGGAATATACAAAGGCAAGTCTGTTGGATTTATCTGCAAATATGAGATAGAGCTAATAGAAACGATAGCGAATACAATTGCGACGCCATCTTTGTACTTTGATTGTAATCCTAAAAGATCTTCTCCGGTTGGGAAATTTGATGATTCGCTGAAATTAAAAAATAATAAATCAATTCTACATGGACAAGAGATGTATCAAAGTAAAAATAATTTCTAATTTATATTATACTAGTTGTTGACCGTGGATCTACTAGTAATAATGTACCTCTAATTTCATCCAGATAGAAAATAATGTTTCCGAGCGATAGGTCATATCAACGGTAAAGCGAGCGAAGTCGCGGGAAAATGCTAGTTTATAATAAGAAGGGAAGAGAGTAGGAAGATGAGGAGAGGTGGGCCTCCGGCGCACTCACTGACCGAACGAAACGTAACAATGCAAGCACTGTTACTTCACGTCGGTTTTCTGTTAGAGGGTGGTGCTTCTCCGGGCGAGCCAACCCATTCATGCTGAAGTTAGTAATATCTTCAGCGTGGCTTTACCACCTACAAAAACCCACCTACACTATCAGCCATATCGTAAATACACGGACAAACAAATAAACACCTTTATTTTATTGATATCAGGTAAATACTTACTTCATACAAATCACTCTAAAGTGGGGTTTGGGACGATTACTTTTCCTAAAATTCTGCACATCTCTATTGTAAACGTCAAAATCGATTTTTAAACTGGTTTCTAAAATTCCTCCTTTGTCTGTCGCTATTATTCTTAATTTGTCTAAAACTGAAGGCATATCTGTGCAGTCCTCAGGACATATTATAGGTACTAGTCTATCTTCATTTGTACTCATCAGATTCTCAATAGAACCGTGATCGTTTTCTAACTGCCTTTTAGTAGATTCAATGTATTTGGCGAAAGCGATTTTAGCAGTCAACCAACTATCGTACTTCTTTGGATTATTCTGTATAAATTCGTATAGCAATTCATCTTTATAAGTTTCCATTATACGCGTATTCATTTCATCTATTGTAACAACTTCTTTTCGACCAAAATCATCTGCATTCGGTAACCAATTATCTTCGAAAGCTTTTTGATTATCTTCATTGTTGTTTTTTTGATCACTGACAGATTTATCTTCATTTTGATTGAAAACATTATATGTATAACTCGTACTAGGTTGTTCCGGTTTGACTGTTTTTGTAAGTGTTTTCAACACACTAAAAGGGTTCCGTAATTTCTTCGATTTCTTTTGTTTATTTTCTTTAATAACGCAATCGGAATCCGAACTCGAGTCTATACTTATATGCCTACGATCAATCACTTCGTAATTGGCGTTTAAATAAATGTCAGCATTGTAAGACTTGTTGAATTCCTTGATAGCATTATAAAAGGCTCTCCTAAGTCTCGATGTTGCAATTTCTGTTTCTTCTATACTTTTTAATCGCAATGCCATTAAGCGGATTTTCTCAAGATTTACTTTAAAAGAGTCCATTTCTAATTTAGGTTTTTTCTTTTTTGATTCATTTTCCTCTTCCTCCAATTCAATAGTTTCTAATATCATAGAATCATCAACTATTTCAAAATCGTCCGTTAGACGTAACCTACTTTTGAATTTAGAATTGTATGTAGAAATTAGTCTCTGAAGTGGCTGAATATTAAACGTGTTTCTATTATTACCCATTAATATTATTTGTTTAAATCTTGAAGCTAAATCTTTTATATGCTCCAAATGATATTGCTTTTCATCTCTTGTCCTTTTACGTGTAGGACCTATACCAAGACTATTGGAATTAAAGTGTCCGGAGTTTGGAAATTGTCTTAAAAAATTGTTCATTCTATGGGCAAAGGCGAATCTTGGCATAAAATAATTTTGCAAGACAGGCCTTTGGTAGAACATATTAAATTGAAAATAATTTAGATTATTTCGTGGTCTCCAAAAATTATAAGGTCGAAATTGTTGGTTCATTCGAGGGTATCTCATATTGGTAAAGAAAAAGTGGTTTGGATTCAATTGTGACATGTCAGTTCTTGAACTACTTCTTATTCGTCTTAGAGATTCGTTGACTTCATCTGAAGTATTATAAGTCTGTTCATTTGATGTTGTTTTAATATCTTTTGTTTGAATTCTTTGTAAATTAAGTACATACACTGTATTGTTAACAAATATATTTTTTGGTATCAATTCCTCTTTAGGCACGTTAATAGTGACTTTGTGTTTTTGAAATAGATCAGGTATATCTTTAAAGTATTGATGCATATTTTGACTGTTACTTGGTTTTATTTTACGATTTAGGAGAGTTTGTAACAGTATTTCATTATTTGTTGTACACTGATCTACATTACTGTTGTACTGAGTATCTACAGCGCCTTTTGAACTTTGTGATATTTCTATAATTTCAAGACTTTCCTCTTGTTTGTGTACTGGAATTTTATCAGATATTTCTGTAAAAATGAATATATTCGTATTTGTAGAAATTATGATAACCCGTTCATCCGCTACTTAGAGATAAGTCTGAATTCCTCTTTAAGAGTAAATCTATTAATAAGTAGGTACAAGAGTAAAAATACTCAAAAAAGTATAAAGAATAGATAAAGTGACATAGATACCTGAGTCTACATCCATAATAACTACATCATCCATTGTAGAAATATCATCAATTTTAATATCAATTTCAGGCTGATTATCGATTTCTGAAAATTATAATACTATTTTAAATATATTTAGGCTCTTTGTATGGTAAAATTATAACATATTAATTATTTCTAATTAACACTTCTGTAGGTTGGATTTTAAAAAAAAAACCTGTTTTACCTGACTTATTTCCTCGTTTACTAGAAGTATTTAAATTTATGTTTATATTTACAGTTTCCAGATTCAAATTTTCTTTGACACTATGCAACTGAGTTTCTTCTGCAGTCATTGGAACTACGTTATTTAATGTTATATGATCTTTTATTGATTCCTTTATTTCACCATTTATATTCCCACTAAAACTTTCGTCTTCTTTACCTATAGTTATTCTTTCAGATTTCAATTCATTTCTTTCAATACTCTGTTGATTATTTATTAATGTATCAATGTTTAATTCGTTATCTTTATTTAGTTCAATATCACATTTACCATTATTTATATTACATGCATCCTTATTACAATTGTCAGACTTCTGTTCAATTATATGATTTATACACTCTTTCTTCTTTTTATCTGTTCCTGATTCTTTGTGTGTATATACCTTGTAGCCTAATCTACTTAATGAAGCATACACTTTATACTGAAGAACAGAAACTGTACCACTCAGTAATAGTGAGTATGCCTTTTGTAATGAAACAGTGATTCCATTATGTTTTAGTAGTAAGGAATTCTGCAAGAAAATGGAATAAGGTAAAATTGTGTACATAATTAATTATTCATAGATACTTGCAGGGCACATTTATAATGTCATGGTTGATTGGTGAAATACCACATTCTTTGTCTGCAGGTTTAAACCTCTGCTTGTAGAAACAAGTTTTTTGGAATTTGGTCACATTTACTAATTTAAATTAACAAAATTGGCTGATGGTGAATTTAAACATTGTAAGGAAACCTGGACCTGAAAAATGCTCTTGTGGTCTCACTGAATGTAGTAAAATATAAAACTGTGGACTTCTTAATTTGAAGTTGCCAGTAAGTCCTGGCCTTATTCCCATTACCTTCAAGTAGAAGCCTATGATCCTGCAGTGAGTATTTTACAGGTTGATGTGATGGAATAATGGTAATATTTATTACATTAATAATAATGTTACATTATTCTTGACAAACAGGAATCAAAAACCTTTGCCTCATTACTACAATATCATAACTGCCATATTTAATATCTTGTGGACAATTTCAGTACTTGTGTTACTATTGAAAAGGAAGCACATACAATAAGAGAAATCTGGTGACATTGACACTTCTTTTATTTATTTGCTTTTAACCTGAGTTTGACAAAGTGACCGCACTGTATCTAAGAGTAAGACATGCTACAATCCAAAGACAGTAATGAATGACGAGAGACTTATTATCCAAGTTGATGACTATACTTGTTATACTGCTATCTTTAGCAATCACTATTACATTGGATTACACGCTTTTTGACAGAAACATATATACTGTCTCATACCAAAATGTATCAAAACAAATAAGAATTGTTGTGATATCTCATACATAGTGGTGATTATGTCAGATACATTATTAATTATTTAAGTCGGTGGTAGAGCCTTGATGATGCTATAACTGGTTTCAGCATGAATAGGTCAGCTCGTCCGGAGTAGTACCACCCACTCACAGAAAACTGACGTGAAGTAACAGTGCTTACATTGTTGTGTTTCGTTCGGTAAGTGAGAGAGCGCCCGAGTCTCACCTCCTGCCCTTCCTATTGCAATTGTTAATTACCTATACAAAACAGTTAAATATGACTTCTTCCTGTGTTTCTCTACCAATTATTCTCAATAAAATAATTTTTCTTTGTGTCTATGAGTCACTGCCTTAAATTATTAATTCATTCTTTATATCACACCACAAAATCTTTCTATTAATCAATTTACTGTATTTATAATTTACTCTTTGGTAAAAATTCTTAATAACATTAAATATAAATAAATAATGAATTATGGTTGATTTTTAATCAATTGTAACCGTAACAATATAAAAGTTTGTATTTATACTTACAACTTCCATCAAAAATAAGGCTTCCTCTGGTTTTAGATATAATTTCTTTCCAATGTGGAATCCATAATATTGCCAATATCCACCAGTCTGTTGTGTGACTTCAGCAAGTTCTAAATCATCTCTCCATTCGGCGTGACTTAATACACCACTGCAATTTTTTTTTAAAGATAGCCTTGATTTACAAATTGTAATATTAAGCCTGATTTTTACTACACCAGGTGTTTTTTTCTCAGTAATAAACCAATGATTTATTTAGGTGTTGTAAGTTAAGATTAACCAGTAAATATCCGAAGGCCATGTATCACTTGATATGTATTTTATCATTTGAAATGTTACAATGAATCATTCAATATATACTATTATTATTGGAAATTTTGTATACATGTGTAGCAAGATAACTGCATAAAACAGTAACTATTTTATTATAAATCCCTTTAGAAAAAAAGTCCAGTATTTTTTACATTGTTTCTTTAATAATATGAGATTGTTAATATCGACAGAATAAAGCAGAATCGTTGTAACTTGAAAAACCCGACTTTATACCAGAGCCAAAAAACTATCTCAAAACTTCAATTTTTTTATATGTAGTGCTAAAACTGGGCAGAAAACCAAGGTCGTATCGATGACAAATTGAATTGTAGGAAAACGAGACCCAGAACATTCAAAGCGGTATTTTTTATACAAGAATATGATAAAAAGTAAATTAGCCCAAAATGGAAGTTACAACATTTCCGCTTTCTCCCGTCGATATGTGTGATTTTTTTTATCACAAGAATCACACAGATTAACAAGTAAATTAAAGAAATATTAAGATTTTTATATGAAGCATACTTGGTCCTTAATCAGCTGCACCTTTTAGAATGAAAAGACATATTTATTTGCATACTTACAGATGACTGTTAAGTATTTTAAAAAAACTTTATTTAATGATTTTTGTTACAATATGTGTTGACAGTTTGAAATTTAAGATCTTGTTACAGATTATTTGTTAGTTATTTTAGTTACTTCAGACCAATTAATTATTAAACAATTGTATTCTTATTTTAAATTTAATCGAAGAAGTTCCGATTGATAAAAATAATTACCATTTTTCAATTCTTTCGACTTCAACCAAATGTTTTCTTGCCTCTAATGCTGACTGTATCTGTTTTTGTTCCAACCAAGAACCATTTGGCAAAACATCTTTCATGCCAATCTCTGGTAGCGATGCATCAATTTTTGTAACACCCTTCGCCACCAATTGTTCGCCGCTAAAACACAAATAAAACATATTTAGACTGTCCTACCTTACAGTGTTATGTATTATATTTATGATTAAATAAAATTAACTTACGACAACATTTTCGAAATATCAATTTGATTCTATATTGGATTTGTTTCCAGGACAATCTTCATAATCAGTAAATCCCAAGTTTAACCACCCCAAATTGTTAACTCCTCATTAAGAAGCAATGAAATATAAAAATATAAATTTTTATAGTAACGGAAAAAACTACTCTATCCACCAGGCACCATTGCATAGTTTTGATTTTTGATAACAATGAAACGTCAACCTGTGATGTATATGCACACTCTGTGATATAAAATGTCATAATGATAACTTTGACGTCTCAAATCTAGTATTGCCCGAATTACATAAAATAATTACAATTATTTAATCCATTACGTATATTTTATACTGTAATTTGGAACATAAGTACCGTAATATATTATCCGAAACGAAAATACAGTCAATTTTAGTCAAGTTGACTGCTCAATTTTTCTATCAGTTAACACCATTAACTGCGTTCACGATACGATACCGCGATACGAGTCGTGGGCACAACTAGTGTCTAATATATAAATTGTATTTTTTTGTTTTAAATTTATTTTTGGTAGCCAATCTTCCGGATTATTACTGCCATTGACGAGTAGGTAGTGATAGTGTAAGTGTCTTTTGATAATTTCCATGTTCTATCAAGATGGTGCCCATCTTGTTAGAACTTTCCAGGGAGTTTTTAGGGCATATCAGAATTTATGCTCCGTGGTATTAATTTCAATTCATTTCACCCTATGCACAACAACCTAAATATATTACTTTCAATGCCACCAATATTACAAAATGAGTCAAATATAAAATATAAAGTGTACCATTTATTATTCAGTAATTAAGATTTTTCTAAGAAAAAAAAAATCAATCATGTACTGCAGTAATCCTAATATAAATGTTTTTGCACAATCACTACAACTTCGTCTGCACCAAATCGGTTGTTAAACGTAAAAAATCTCAATAAACTTAAATAATAAACCCGATTACAGTGACACCTACCGTTTCCAGTTGTGAATCCAAACTAACCAGGCACTCACTCTAACATATACCCAGTTATGTGTATGTAAATCTTTTAAAATAAGCCGTTCCCAGCATCACCTATCGGGGTAGTCCGGTGAAGCTGTAAAGGCCAAAAAATAAAGGCCAATAGCGTAGTCAGTTCGAGAAAAAAGAAATCACCTACCGGGTCCAATTAAGACAAAATCTAACCTAGATATATTGCCGATAAATGATTTTTTGCCGAATTCAATTAGATTCCTTGTCATTACAAATTAAAAAATATATATTATATACAGATTTGGTCACTTACAGTTTTATAATAGTATAGAAGTATGTATACACAAAATGTATATACAATGTCTAAGCGTTAATACCTATTCTGCAATTTCTAGATAAGTTTCATTTAAAAGTTTTACTACTCGATTATAGGTTTTTATTTACAGTTTAGTAAAGCTGTAAAACTAATAACAATAACTAAGAATACTAAATTTTAGTGATGATGACTTAATTTAACGAAAATTTATTTTAATAATAAAAAAATGTTGTTAGGAAACAAATATTATTTGGTAAAATTAACATGGAACGTATCGTATCGTATTCATTTTTATATTTTTAGAAATCTCTATAATTGGTTATATATGTGATAGCTGTTATTTAGTATTAAAAACATTAACAAAAACTAGGTCCTTATAAAAATATATTTAGAATTCCAACGCTTGGCAAAACTTATGGGTACTTCATATAAATGTAACTATTTTTGAGATAACCTTTTACAGCATCTTTTGTCCAATTGTCGACTAGTAACTGTGATCCAGAAGAAAGAGCTAGGATGCGATAAGAAACTAAAAGCAAACGTTGCGTAAGGTTACAATGTTGTAGACATTTCGGCTACGTTCCGACGCACGTAGCCCAAAGAGACGTAGCCTTACAATGTAAGCTGTAGCATGCCTGACGGCTATCGATTAGTTTCCCGGAATTATCCGAAGCCGTACGGTTTAACCCGACTACCGCCGAAGATGGTCGACAGCCACGTTCATACATAGCGGAAGTAATGAAATGTACAGAAAGATATGAACCGGAAAAATTGTCGCTCTCTTTTTCTTCACGTTGCTTCTTATTCGAGTCCCTAAAAGGATTCTTTTGTGGGTTTTCCCTTTCAGCGCATTTCGCTTCCTCTAGTAACGAATGGCTCTTTATATGCAAGGCGACGTCTTATTGTCTTACCTGCTGTTTAAAATTCTGTTGTTTACGCCTTTGTTTGTCAGGACGATTGTTCGGTTTTACATAAACTTTTATTTATGCTTTCAAATTTATTTAAGAAATAAATCATCTTTTCAAAAGAAGGAATAATATTTGAATAAAGATTTCTATAGAATAATTCATATGTAAAACGTCTTCGGAGTATTTATTAGGTGTGGGTAATACTTTTAAAGTTTGCTTCTAGTTGACTAGGAGTTCTATTGGCTTTCAAAAGCCTAAACTATGATTTTATTTAGTAAAAATACTATGTAAAATTATGAAATACGTACTGAATGAGATTTGTATTGTTATGATTGATAACAATGAAACATTATTGAAACTGTTTTTGTTTTTAAAATTACCAATCAAAACCGAGTATGTACTTAGCACAAAATAGTCTATGCTGCCATTCGTCAGTTATGCCCATGCGGAGGGTGAGTTAAGGGTGGCGCACCCCGAAATACGTACCACGTTATTTACGGTATATTTTGACGTGCGAGCTCGTTGCTAACTTCAAGTCGCGTAGGACAATAGGGTGATGGATAATGTTATCGTTCGCTATTCACGTTGAACCGTATTCAAACCGTGGATATATTATTGCAGTGCAACGTTGGAAAACCCCATACCATGTCTGATGTATATAAAGTGGCGTACTATCAGCGGTACTTGTAGGTTGCGACCGGCTTTTTATTCAATGCGGTTTTCTACAGTCAAAGTACTGGATTTCCTGGTTATGAATCTTGAGAAAATAAACTGTAAGTTGCGATAATTGTGAAGTGAACTGTAATTTATTATATTTAGGTTAATTTAACATATTAGAAACGTGGCTGAGAATCTGAGGTAAGTTTTTAATAAAATAATTTCACAGTTGAAGACTGATTTAAAAATTAGGTATACGTCGATTGCTATAAATATATTTTTTAATTTTAAAATATAAATTAATTTTAAAATCTTATAAAATTTCATCACGTCGAAACCACATAAATATCACTCTCTCCAAAATATTTATATTTATTTATACGATTACTTGTATATGAAAATATATAAATAAATTACTACTACTCAGTATTACGATAGTAAACAATGTACTATACTATAAACATGATTTAAAGCGCTATCTATGTGTGACATTCATCAACAACGTTTAGTACAGTTGAATATAGTTCAATTTTTTTCCGCAAATAACAGCGCCAAAGTGTCAAGCGTCGACACGCCTGCAGTCACGCGGCGTTGATGCGCGTCGCAACATGTTTGCGTGGGTGTAGATCGCTTCGTGATAAACAATTTATATGTTTTCTTTCTTATCAACCAACCGGAATGGAGTTTACTGTTTGTTTCTATGAATTAAAGATAACACAAAGTTAACTAAATGTTTGTAAATGAGTGCATTGTGATATAAATTGTATGTGCTGAGTCTGATTGTGTGTTTTGTTATTGCTGAGACGACAGGATTTTGGCGGCGCTGTGAAGGTCTAGGACCGGTATGAGGAAAATAAACGGTGAGAATACTGACCTAAGATGCAAGCTTTTGGTGCATGTTAAATATTTATTAACTGATAAGGATTTAAGGGAACGTCAGCATTACTAAGCGATGAAAATATGCAAACTTTGAAGCAGCTACAGCGATTACTAAATAATGATAACGTTGCTTCACATTGCGTTAATATTACAGTGAACTTGGTACGAAGTTATTGAGTGAACATGTTATTTAATAGGGGAAACGGTCCTACTTTTGTTATAATATCCAGAGGGGTCTTTTTCGGATCCGCACTGAGAATGATTCGATCAAGGAATAATAATAACATTTGTAACTGATCTAACTTCAGCGTTTATAGCTAAAGTTGTAAAAAGAGAAGTCGTGACTGACTTGTGTAATCCAACGTAACAATAGCTATCGAACCCCTATAAAAAGTTATTAAGTAACAGTGTCTCCAAATAGAATTGCTTAAGTTATGGCAGAACGGATCAAAATCATTAACCGTAGCAGATTCTATACAAATGATCCATAATCCGAGAGTATTTTGATGGAATGTGGGCATTCGAAGTGTTTAGTTGCGAAACTGGCACTTTGCAGGAAGGAGAAAAGATTGTATTAGGTAGTCTTATAGTAAAGTTTAAAATGTAGTTCTGACGAATTTTCTTGTTTAACTTACAAACCTTGGAGATAAATTAATAAGATAATAGTAATAATATAACGTTTTGAATGCGACTAGCGATGATGTTTTGCAGACAAAGTGAACGTTTCAACCAAGGTTATAACGCAATATATTAAAGTAACGTGTATATGAGGGCATTTATTGAAAGTTGATGGTCCATATAATGATATTGATCTTAATATCAAAATCGAAGTTGAATTTTGATATTAGTATGCTGATACTAATTTTAAGAATATGGCATGTCTTACCTTGAATAGATAGGCTTTATGATTTATCTTTCCAATGGTTGCAACACAGGCGGCCTAGAACATAACCATTCGTTTTAATTACAAGCATGAATGAAGAATCATTTGTTAACGAATGATACTAACTAGGCTTGATAGTTCCAAGGCTGCGTTATTGGAGTGTCATAGAAGCTTATTGATGTGACGATGTCATTCAAGAAATCAATGGAAAATACTAATTTTCATTGAACTTATTTTTATATGGTAAATATATTAATATGAATCTTAAGGAATTGAAGTTTTATAATAACAAAATTTAGGAATTGAAAGAGAGGTACAGTTAACATTAAAGGTCAATAGCCGGAGTTTAGTAAATATGCTTTCACGAAGCGGCAGAAAATCAAATAAACAGTCGCTTTCATCTCCGGTTGATCGGCGATGCACTCGACTGCCTTGCACTTTGTGTGTACAAATGTTCACTCGCCGCAGCTATTACTCAGGCGCTTGAAAGTGTCGACTTAATAACGATTCTGGCATTATTCAATTTGTATACTAAAATGTGGGAACAAAATGGCGGCAATCTATACGTATAATAAGAATGAAAATCTAATGTGTCTGTACTTTTTAGATTAAAAAAAAATGTTGCAGGTGTCTAGAATTAAGTAATAAAATACATTTCAATTATTTGTAGAAAAGACTGTCTGTCTGTCGATTTGTATGAATACGCATCACTGCTAAAGTACTGCGTTCACGATAAAATCTCACCAAAATATCATAAAGCATAGACTAAATGTTATTCGAGGAGTAACATTTAGTCTTGGTTTCATTAAAATCGGTTCACTCTTATAAAAGTTATTGTAATTTTAATGACCACGCGACTTAAGTACGAAAGAAAAGTAAGTAAGTAAATGGAATTAATACATTTAGATGATTATATTAGTCACTGTTTTTTTTACCTTAGCTAACCTGGTTCCACGCAGACGGAGCCGCGGGCATAACTAGTTTTTTATAATAAACTACTATCCATGCAGCATTTGTTCGACTTTGTAATTATGAAATAATTGCGACTCTGGTTAAGTTGACATTGCTGTATTCCTGGAATCATATTTCTAGCAACTCTTCAAAGAATTGATGTCCAAACAGTATCAACAACATTCTTTGTTTATCTCGTTATTCAGTAATATTATCTGCGGTCGTGATACCTTTGTTTACAATTCATTAGACGTTAAAACATATTCAACAATTTCTAGCAATCATTCGTCTAATAACCGATAATACTTCTATTGATTTTGCCACTGGCTCAGAACAGCTCACCAATATTGACAATGAGCGGTAGTTTAGACGCTACTACGTGCTTTGAGAGTTGATGAACATCCTACGTGACTTTCAGTTCATTGCTCCAGTTTTTTTGCTACTTGATCTTGTGAATGAGTTTGCGGACCTTGGTTCGGAGACAAGGATCTTGGCAGGATTTATAGCCGCAAAAACACTTTACATGTCTTCGGATATCTTAGAGATACTCCACATAAAAAGTTTTCTTGCTCCCATGTTCTTATTAGAATTCAAGAGGACTGAAATGTTGCGAGCGAGATTAAATTTAGATTGTTCGGAAAGATATTATAAGAGTCACTTCGCTTTTTTCGAACTGAAGCTATTAGACTGATAGGCCTTCACAGCTTGACTGGATTAATAGGGCGAGTGATTATGGTGCTCAGCCGTTTGGCAACAAGTATAACAGTTCTAAAGTGTCCGAATCTCGGCTTGGGCTGTTGGCTTAGAAGTAGCGAAGCAAGTCATACTAAACCACACTAACTAAACTAATTATATACGTGAACTCTGATAAACTGAACTACACCTATATCAATAAACAAGGAGAAAAATAAAACCTTTAACCATATGTGTGCCTGTGTGTGTGCACGTATGTGGGAGTGATCTGTGCTGTGTGTTAAGCTAATGAGTGAAAATATTCAGTGCCACTGTATCGCGTTAGCAGCGTGCTCGAAGGCTCCACTCGGGGGATCGAACTCTGTCTTAAATAAGACAAACTTGTCTGACCGTCTTAAGTTTATTGTGTAAAATCAATGAGTGTAGTTATATGTTCCTTATTACGTCGTCAATCACGTGTGAATTTAGATCTGCCATACTGCTGCATTAGAAGTGATGCGGTGACGCCGCACGTGATTGTCATATTGATTGTGAACGCACGTATTTCACAAATTGTCGCTCCAATTCGTATGTGACAAGAATATTGCTCATAACATAGAAACTATTTAACCGCAACATGATAGCTATGTTATATTCTTACAGTATTATTTACCCATTTTAATATTAATTCGGATGTTAATGAAGATAACATAATTTACATTCTCAATCTAGAGCAGGTAAACGAGTCTACTTGCCCGCTCGTTTACGTCGGGGAGGGTGGTGTGATATATTCAGGGCCCATTTAAATATTCCCAGGGGTGATAAGGGGAAGGGATGCGCTCCGGTTAATCAAGTAACGTGATCCATTTATCTGGAGCACTCTTGATATGGTGCCAGTGAACTTTGGAATATTGTAACCTCATCTGGGGTTCCTCAATTGAGGATATTGAAAACGATCAACGAAGTGGAACCAAATTCTGTGGAGATGAAGTGATTTTTTAATAGAGTATAGTAACTTCCGTAACGAACACAATTACCTCTTTGTATATTTAAACAAACTAAATATATATTAATTATACGATTTATGATTCGGCATAACCCGATATAGCCTTAGGAGTATGTTGAAATACGTTAAGTTAGAACAATTTAAAATTATGTAGCCATAGCTCAGTTACAATGTACTGGACATTATACGGCCGAAGAAGGCGTCGGTCCGGAACCCAACGATCATTTTCTCTCGCTGCCGAGCGTGGTGAAAGCTATACTCAGCAGTGACAATGTGTGGAACATTGTATCCTCTTTCTGCGAGGAGGTTGTCTCGCAGAAGGACACGACGGAGAGGGTTTGTGACGAGGATATAGCCGGCTATAGCGGCAGTCGTACACCTTGGGGTTTTAGTCAGTGCGAGTCGGACATAACCCACCCTTTTCCCCGAGGGTGACGTATCCATAAGGGATTTCCCTAGGTAAAAAAAGTTAAAATGATATGTGGATATAAATCCTTTCTGCGTTGGTGGTTTCAAATCCTAAGAGTTATGTAACATATATTTTATCTATTCCCTTTCTTCTTTTTTATCTCAGTAGGACTATGTTTTTGGCTGAATGTGAGATATTTTTCTTAAATACAGTTTATATGGACACTTTAATATGTATGCGGTAGAAATATTTTCTAATATTCTGTAAGAACTGCACTCTGTTCAAGATATAACAATATATACTATGTAATCAAAATATTATTAAACACAGCTACAAATATGTAATTTATACCTCGGGTGTTTCATTTTTCATATAATATATTTTTAATTTCCTAGGCGTGGTTATATACTATGTACTATGGTTATGTACTAGCCTCTGCCCGCGACTTCGTTCGCGTGGAATAGATACACTAATACCAACACTAACACGCGGCAGTTCTCAAAAGGAAAAACATCCCAATTTTGAAACATTTTTCATCTGTGCTCCGCTCCTATTGATCTTAGCGTGATTATGTAGCCTATAACCATTCTCGATGAATGAGCTATATAACATTAAAAGAATTATTTAAATCGAACCAGTAGTTGCTGAGATTACCCCCTACAACGCCACAACATCACAACGTTACAAACTCACAAACTTTACCTCTTCATAATATTAGTATAGGTATATATATATATTGTAGGTCAGTGATTACGAAAATATGTCTTAAAGCCCGCGCACTGCGGGTAAAATTCCGAATGAATTTAAATTTTCCGATAATTTTAATGTATAATAACTAAAATGTCATTGGGTAATTTATCTCCTATCTATCCGATAATTTCAATGTATAATAACTAAAATGTCATTAGGTAATTTATCTCCTATGTGGTTTTTATTTCACACCGCAACTAACCACACTTAGAGCAATGTCTCCATGGCTGAAAATTATCTCATAAGAAATTGTCTTTGCCGCAGAGAAAACTTTATATAACTTCATGACGTTCATTTATTTTAAAAAAGTTCGCAATTTATGTACAACTATACTCTGCGTATTTACGCAGTGCATGAATGCTTTTTATTTGTTCAACAAGTGGCTTGATTTATATCCACCGGTTCGCATAAAATCATATTTATACTCGACAACCAGTAAATCCAATTCCGTGAGCAAAATCACAACGGCCAATTTGTCAATTCAAAGTTGCATTCAAGTGCCGTGCTTATATCAGTGGAATTCTATCGATCGCAATGCGGTGGAAATTGGAAACAGCCGTGCAGTGGTTCGGGCGCACGGTTTTACTGCATTCGATCTATTTAAGTTTTTATGTACGTCCGTAAACTTAGAGCGCGTTGAACCGGTGTACGTATATCTGCATTTAAATTGACACCTTGCTTTCTTCGAGGCCCCGTCAATATCGCTCACAGCCTTCTAAAAATTACATTGTAGTTCCTTTTTTATATTGCAGTGCTTTTCTGTTTTTGGATATTAAAGTCTTCAAATTTTAATTTTAAACATAATTTAAAACCTTGTTATAATACCCGTCTGGTTTGCCAACACATACAAATATTCAAATAGCAGCATTAAGACATTGGTCCGCTTGTAGTCTCTTGGTCTGTACCATTACTATTTAGCTCTAGATATGATTGTGGCCAAATGTTAAACCTTATGAAGTACTAGCCTCAGCCCGCGACTTCGTTCGCGTTCTCAAAAGGAAAAACATCCCGATTTTGAAATATTTTTTATCTGTGCTCCGCTCCTATTGGTCTTAGCGTGATGATTTATAGCCTATAACCATTCTCTATGAATGAGCTATATAACACTGAAAGAATTATTCAAATCGGACCAGTAGTTCCTGAGATTACCATCTACAACGTCACAACATCACAACGTCACAAACTTTGCCTCTTTATAATATTATAGTAAAGATAAAGAAACATTTTATTGTTGCCACAAATCTGGCCCTTAAATATGTGTGAGGCAGCGTGGAAAAAACAAATAAAGAAAAGTTGTGAAGAAGTTTATATTTTTAAGAATATACTTTTTATAAAATATCTGTGTTTTTTTGTTTTTTCTTTTTTTTGTCATAGGAGGCAAACGAACAGATGGGTCACCTGATGTTAAGTGATCACCACCGTCCATAGACACTTGCAACACCAGGGGAGTCGCAAGTACGTTGCCAGCCTGTGTTTGGGAGGAGGGGGGGGGGCAGGAAGGGAATGCGGAAAGGGAAGGGGAAGGTAGGTGGGTCTCCGGCTCTCTCACTGACCGAACGAAACGCAAAAATGCAAGCACTGTTACTTCACGTCGGTTTTTTGTGAGAGGGTGGTGCTTCCCCGGACGAGCCGACCCATTAGTGCTGAAAACAATAATAGCTTCAGCTTGGCTCTACCACTACCAAGTTTGTTGTACTGTGTTTATTATGTACCTAGTATTAATCATTATAGTGATAAAAGTAGGTTGTATATTACAGCTCTAAATTATTTTTTGTTCCTTATTCGTCTCTCATAATACATTCTTTTCACAAAGTAAAGAGTTTACATTTTATAATTTTTTTATGACCTCGCTTATTATAGTTTTTAGTTCTAGCCTGATGATTATTCAGACATAACCTTGCCTCTAGTGAACCAAATTTTCTCTGTGATAAAAAAAAGATTATTATTTCGGTAACTAGTTCAGAATTACAATGGCATGTTCGCTTACGATGTTATCATGAATAGGCTCATGCTGCTTATGCTAAGTAATAAAGTTACAAGGTAAATGTTATTTTTGTTTAAACAATTTCTTAATACATGAAGCCGCATAATGTTAGTGTCTACGTACATAGCAATAATAGACGAAGGTTTAAATATTTACAATTACAATACGATAAGCAAGCAAGAAAACAATAATGGTGTGCACATGGCTTGTGTTGGATCGCGCAATAGAGGTACGAGGGCAGAAAATTTTTAAACGCGAATGAAACAGCGACAAGCATCTAGTGTAATAGAATAAAAATAATAACAAGGCTGTAGCCAATAACGACATATCTGAACATAGCTTTCTGTTAATACAAGAGTTTTTAAAATCGAATCAGTAGCTCCAGGAATTAACAACTACAAATTTGTACACACATTTTTTTCTACACCATGAGTAGCTATTGTTTTGTACTACTAATACTAAGTTTCGAAAAATGTGTCGAATTATAAAATTGTTCTCTAACTTCAATTTCGGTTACATTTTAATTATAGAAACTTGTTAACCGACTATATGAAATAGCCTTGAGACATTTACCTATCGTCGTCACATCAATACTCAGACGAACGTCTTTTTTACAAAAGCTGCTTACTTAATATTAGTTTAATCGTTGGTTCTTAAAAACTAATGTGTAGTTAAAATTCTTGTCTCCATCGTATGTCTTACTAGCGGGCCCGGTAGATGTTGTCCTGCATTGAAAAAAGACCTTGAAAATTATATACCTAAACCTCCATTATGAATTACTTTATCTAATGGTGAAAACCGCATGAAAATCGGTTCAGTACTTTTTGAGTTTTTCGCGAACAGACGTGGCTGAGGACTTTGCTAGTATATCCTTGTAATCGAAATTTAATTTGCGAACTTTCCATTAACTGGGCACTGAAGAATGGTAGACCAGTAAATAAAATGTATAATTAAAAAAAATATATTGATGGACCTACAGTGAAAATCTATAACCCTTATATAGCACTCGTAACATACTAACTTTCATTTCCTCAGCGCACAGATCTCACTCGTCATTCAACAGTTGAAATTAGTACTCACGTTAATCGTTTAAAACCACTCTAATACAAGTTTACACAACGAGTTATCGCTACGAATACCTTAGCATAATGTAACTCGTTCATCGGCTCAGGATATGACGTCAGAGCTGTGGCCTCACACACGCTTCCTGCCTGTCTTCTCGACCTTCACCCAAAAGCCTCTTTGTGCTTTTGTCTATCTCGTTCCTGCCCTTTGTTTTACGTAACCCGTAGTTCTAAGGAATCTTTCTGAGGTCATCGCAGGTAGGTTACGTTTATTGTAAAGTGAAGTGTAATCACCAATAAAAAAAAAAGATTATGTAAAATTAAATAATTAGTTAGATTTAGATTTGTCGGTTAATTGCATTACAATATGAGATGACGTCAAAGTGTAGTGAAAATCATTTACTTCGTCAAGTATTTTTATTCGTATGTACATAACATATTAATATTATAAATCCGGTTACACGTTTTTGTTCATTTTATTGAATGATAAGTATTCTTTCATTATAAGTAATTAGTAGTAAGCTAGTTCGTCAGATGTGTTCTTGGCCTTAATTAAATAAAGTTTCTTAAATTTAGATTTTGGTTACAAAGAAATGTTTGTTTTGAATGTTATCTCTTGGGAAATAAATTACTAACATTAGTACAAAAGTAATGTTTTTGGTCGTTTTTTACTAAACAATGGGTCGATTGCATACACCACTACTCCTCTTCATCGTCTTCGTAAGCTTAAAAGTTTATATTTATTTTACCGTTATGCGATAATATGCCTGTGATATGTTCTGGATTATTTTATCCACATTAACTGTAGGAGAGGGAGATTAATACTCTTTATTATATAGTATCCTTATTATATATAGTATTATCTACCGGAGAAAGTTTCACCAAGTTTGGCTGTGACGCTTCCGAATTCAGCATGACGAACTACAAAAACTTCTATATTATTTGTACAGTTTCATAAATTATTATTTTAAGTATACATTCCTTTAACCAACTATTGAGGGACTAAACTAAAATTTATTATACGCCGACGACCACATTGATTCCAATTAAATAACCTCTAATAAAATGAGATATGATTCAGAACCGTTTGCTCTGATAAACCTTTTGTATTATTAGTAGCGAAAATCAATGTCACAACGAACAAAGCCACCGTGGATTCAGCCTCTTGAACTTGAGGTCATGTTGAACAAATAAATAAGCGTTTTGTATGACTTTCCTCGCTGATTAAGCGTGGGTCGTGACTCACGAGGTTGTCTTGTGCCATCTCGCTACTGTGTTCACAATAGAGTGTTTCGTCTATCGAACGTCAAGACAACAATGTGTGTTTGATGTTCTACCGAGGAAATCCTATCCTTTCGAGAACAACAGCGGCTTCGTGGAACTTCATTGATTGTTTTGACCAATTTATGTATCTCATTGTAGACGATTCAATTGCGCCGTCTGGGGCACAGATTGGTTTATTATTTTGGGTCATCAGAATTTGTATTAACAGCTTCTCCTTTTGCGTTATTTAAGTCGTAGTCACTTAGATTTCTTCAATGGATATCTTTCCAAGTAATATAACCGACGTGGTTTCTGATCTTTGATAACGCTGGAACAAAAAAAGCCAAAAAACTAATATTAAAAACGCATGTGTGTGCTTATGTATGCATATAAGAGGTTATACTTCTTTAATTTAAAATAAACATTAATGCGATTGCAAAGGTTTATTAAAAAATACCAGAAATAAGAAGAA
>JACEII010000054.1:2969477-2979699 GCA_014332785.1 Antheraea mylitta | reverse complement strand
AGTGATTTAATGAACTGTGTCTGAGTTTATTAGTGTCGGTTACACCAATATTCATTTTTACCTATGTAGATTAAATTTGGATAGATATTATTCTTCTCAGGACTGCGTTGCTTGACGCAAGCATCTTTAATTTTAGAATTATTCGAGCATTTATTATTTCTAGTAATCATATCCCAGCTTCCACGATTCGATGCTTTATAAATCTGTATTCATCATACTTCATACTCCTTACTTCTATAATGTAATATTTATACAACGCTCAATACATTTTCTCCAATATAGATAAAAAAAGATAAACAGATAATAATGTCTACATATAGAACAAGAAAAACTTTGTACCCCTTAGTATGGTTATATATTATTTTGCACATATAAAGCTAGTTTACTGTTCTCTAGTTTTTTAATTTTGTTATTTAAAAATACCAGATATTTTAATGATACATACAATGTATATATGATTTCAAGTTAAGGTGATGTTGGATCAAAATTATAAATGATAGTCAATAGTCGATCAAACATCGAATTTTATTAACAGTCCAATAACTGTTTCACTCCCACACAGCGATCTGATTGTGACTGGGTAGATTTCCACGTCGAAACAATGGCACTGTCGGGTTTAAGGTCACGACCGTTGGCGTAAGCGCAAATGTTTCCATACGTAAGAATTGAGGGCTAAGGGAATGATCATAATCGAATATATAATAGAGATATCGCGTGACTCTATCTAGTATTTCAGTGTTTTGCTTTTTTATTTGATATTTAAACTATTTATAATTTCATATTATATAAGGGAATCAAGTCGTCAATGGAACCCAAAAAATAAGTAGGCGAGAGTCATCTACAAAAAATTCCGCATCGAATGCTCGTAAAACAACTGGTTTCATCAGAAATAGTATAAAACATTATCGGTGTTATTACAAAAAAGTTAAATACGTATTGAATACTTGCTTTAAAAAGACTACGTTTTAAATGCGATCGCTGAATGTTCGCCATCTTGTTCTCTTGTCTCACTTTGGTTAGGGTAGACTTGCGAAAAACGGATAACGTACTTGACTCGGGCGAGCGCGGTGCATTTAGTACGAAACCTTTAGAAAACAAGTATTTCATACTTATTTAACTTTTATGTAATAACACCGTAATTCGCCAAAGAAAAAACAAGATTATGATTAGAAAAAAAATACAACAATGATTTTTTCCTATTATTTTGTAATCACCTTGCAACTGAATGTTATATCAATGAAACGCTAACTGGATGCGTCAAATAATTCTGTTATAGGATTAGCCACATGTTTAAACCATTTTGTATGGACCGGTACTATCGTGAACACGAGTGCTATTGAATTAACTTGTATTTTATAACTAGACTATGACTATTTTGTAAAGTATTACTTTTTCAGAGGCTTCGACTTTTGCCCTCGTTTTACCTCTCGATTAAATATTCAAATTATTATGTTTATTCACGATATTCAAACCGTTTTTAATTTTATTCTTCAGAATTTCCATTCGCCCTATTCTACAAAAATAAATATTAGCAAAGAACAGAGTTAGCTTATATGAAGGCAGCATAATACCGCACAGCACACTCTCTCTGAGTGTGCTGCGTGGGAGGTGGAGCGCCGCATTCTGGCGACGGTGGTAGGAGCGGATTTGTCGCTGCCGAGCGTGGTCTCGTCCATGCTCGGCAGCGAGCAGGCGTGGCGAGCAGTGGCCTCCTTTTGTGAGGAAGTCATCTCGCAAAAGGAGGCGGCGGAGAGGGCCCGCGAGGCGGACCCCCTGAGTGGTCGTCTTCGCCGACGGAGGACCGGCAGGAGGAGGCGGCGATTTGCCCAACTTCTCCTGCCACCATAGTCGGACCTGAGGGGATGTAGTCGGGGTGCTCATCCCTTCATTGCACAGGTCCGGCGGACGAGGGGGGCAGCTGGCGTGTACCCAGCTGCCTCTCTATAGGTAGGAGCCTGGCGGCAACCTTCCGCCGGGTGGACCGTTGGGGCGGCTATTCAAGGGGAATAGCAGAGAACGATCCCTTGCCGCCCCAACATCACGGTCTGTCGGTACACCGTGGGGTTGTAGTCCGTGCGAGTCGGACATAACCCATCCTCTCCCCCGGGAGGGTGGGCATCCATAAGGGATTTCCCCACGTAAAAAAAAGCATAGAAAAGTCTTGGAGGCTATAGTTTCCTAATTTATAGTGTTACGAAAAAAAATAGTTTGTGTTGTTGTCAGAGATTTGTTCTGTGGAATGTCAAATTGATGTACGCAGGTTCGAACACCGGAATATATCAACGATTTTTTTGGAATTCGCGTACGTTTACTCATTTGAATTGATAAAACTATCAACTGACGGTATAAGAAGACATCCTAAGAAAACTTAAATCTCAGAAATGTTCTTGTCGTAACGGCGTATGTGCGAAAATATATAACTGTGGATTTCTCGGAGTTTGAAATAGCTAATACGTAGTTGGTGTGGCGATTATTATCATACCTACTTTCGGCCCTGCTCTGGATTCTTTACATGCTGAAGCAATGTAAATTTCTCCATTTACATATTTGATTCGAAAAATGAATATAGTAGAAAGCTATATACACCCCGAATAACATAAGTTAAAATGTATTGTTATCATATCTTATGCTGTAATTATTACGAACGAAATCGTAGAAGGTTGCATTTTAATAGCATTTCGGTTGAATTGTGTACATTAAAAAGGGTTTGTAAATCGATGTTGAAAATATAAAGCACGTTGCAAATCATGAGGAAACAGACACGTTATGAAACAATGTTAATGTGATTATAACGTAATTGTGCAGTTGTTCTGAGAAGAGCGATCACTTGCGTTATTAGGTATCATTGGCGAAGGGTGAAAATTTATATAAAGAAGGCTTTTTAAAAGAAAGTAGCCACATTTTGTTATATTAGTCGAAGGCAACTCAGCCTTGAAAATAAAGAGAATTTTCCGTCACCTTCATTAAACTTGATTGTTGCATTTTAAGAAACATTGGTATTTTAAGTATGCCAACATTGACTGTGAGAAAATCCTTTTACATACCCTGGTTTACACTGGTAAATATTGATTTTTTCGGGTGTACTTTTTAAAGTTACTAGTTATAATAACAAACCTAGAATAGAAATAAATGGATTTTTTATGCACATATCATATAAAATATCTCAAATACTTCTGCAAGTACGAGTTGTTCAGAAAGATAAAGAATTCTAAAGCAAATAATTTTAATGATTGCATTATATAAATTACTTATTCCGTATCTGTACTAAAGCTTACAGACTGGAACTAATGCCGAACTTATATCGTCAGTAGAAAGAGACTACGTGACGAAGTGACGTGAGAATAGTGGCGACAGAAAATGTACAGCCAGGTTTGGTCGGTGGCATAATAATGCAATATACGTAGGTTCGATCCCCGACCAATGATTTTTTTCTGAACTCTTGTATAAATCGGTAACACTATCGGCTGTCGGTGAAAGAAAACATTGTCAGGAAACTTGAACCTAAGAGATGTATTTATAAACCTTTGCATGTGGGAATATATAGAACTAAGGATTTCTCAGAGTTTGAAATTTCCAATACGTCATGGGCTGGCGTGGTGATTATACCCATCCTTTCCTTAACCCTACAATAGGTTTTTTACAGGCTAATGATGATGTAGTCCGGTGAAGCTGTTAAGACCTTCCTAGGTCAATAGCGTAGTCAGTTCGAAAATAAAAGGCTAATAATGATGATTATGTCTATTATGATATGTATTTCAGATATTTTTCTTTAGTACAATTCATGTCTCCAACCTTTTCTGCAGGTTAATTATTTATTTTCCAATGCATCCATTTAATATTAGCTTATTTCGATAATATATAATTAGCATATGAAATGGAGGAGAGACAATATCTTGCATGATGCACCGTTTGCGAAGAGATACCTTCTATAACACATGTCTCTTAAAATTAATTCCAACCGGATATACATATAAAATCCTTTTTTTTTCTTACCTGTACCTGTTAGTTGTCACTTTTTGAGTCGTGACTCACGAAGACAACGGAACGAGCTTTCGCAGCCTCCATCTACCGCCAGGGTCACACTGTTGTCATAAATTGCAAATAGCCAATATTTATCCGTTTCTCCATATCAATAAAGTTTTAGGAATTTGTAAACATCTAACAATACGAGTTTTGATGAATTTGATCTGCTAATTAATAGTCTTACATTAGTTATTATTCAATGATACTAAATTATCTTATAATCATTTATACCTGTGCACGCGGTTTTTAATATTATTTGCAATTACTGCTTGTCATAATATATGAGATACAAAGAATGAGAATTATTCTGTCTTGAAATATCTACGAATATCATTTCTTATGATGGTAGGTCGAACTCTGTAGAACTTAATGTACTTCAGCGCTATATAGTAAGATTTAAAATTAGATGAATATTATAAAAAATATATCTTATAAAAAAAAAGCCCACGGTGATCTAAAATATAAATAACAAAATCCATATTTATATATTTTAACAACCGCTCGCGACATCTACCGAGTTACATAGAAATTGAATAATGTAAAACAATCGTAAACGATATTAAATCTAGCTTTTGCTTGTAGCTTCGCTCGTGTTAATGTAATTTTATACTAATATTATATAATTGGAGGGTTTATTTGGTTGAACGCGTTAATATCAGGAATTACTGGTATGATTTGAAAAATTCTTTCAGTCCTAGATAGCTCATTTATCGAGGGAGGTTATAGGCTATATCATCACGCTAACATCATAGGATAACACCAATAAAGATTGTTCTAAATCGGGGTATAATGTCCTTTTGAGAGCTTCCGCTGCGTGTTAGCCCAAATTAACTATTACATGTTGACGAAGTACAATATTTTTTTCTTAAAAAGATTATTCTGTTTAATTACGCTAAAACTTCAATTCTGTTATCATCCAAATCAATAACATTGCAAAGATATCACAATTATGGTTTCTTAAATCAATCAGGAGTCAGCATTTCTATAATAACCCATCAGTCATGATCCGCAAACGATGTTTATCTAAAATTCAAAGCCATAAAACTTTTCTAATAAGCATCTTTGCGTGGCGTGCAAAATAGGAGTTTTACGGGAATAATTCTCATCCGTATTCTATCTTTGACTCTATAACCGTTACGAGGTTAATCAAATATCGGTTCACAACTGTTGAAATAAGGTTCCTTCTGGCTCGGACAGCGACTCCAAAATCCGTAAAGTACTTAATGTTTTCAATTCAGTATAATCGGTTTAGAATTTCCGGAGTTCCGCGTTCGTAATTGGATTGGCCGAAGTTGGCCCCGATCGGTCTGGGGGTGAATTTTTCAATGGAGTTAACCGCTCGTCTTGCTTATGATTCAGCTTTAGTGTGTTGTTTTAATTTATACATATACTAACGCCTAATACCCACGACTTGGTCTGCATCGTTCAATTGTTTGGTATAATATCTCGAAGGGCAGCGTTTTTGACGAAAGCTTCCAGGCGGCTTGATTTTTTACAACATTTCGAACAATTGTCGTTATATTTTAATCATTTTACAAAAAACTTTTGACAAATTATATACCTAAATCATCTTCGTAAATGACTCTACCCATTAATGAGAACCGCATGATCCATTCAATAGTTTTTGAGTTTATCCCGAACAGACAGCCAGATAGACGCGGCGGAGGACTTTTTTTAATAATATTTAGTGATTACGTGGCCTTCGTTTTTTTTAATACTTTCTAGGATTTAGCTTTATGACCACAATCTTATCTGATGTTGGATGATGATGTTATCCAATCAAAGACACGCTAAACCTATAGGGAAACTGGTTCTGAAGTGCGACTGTCGAAACACAGTAACAGGTGCTTAAGGATAGATTTTTATGTTAAGGATAATAGCTGGCTACTAGTACTAGTAGCCACTAGCCAGGCGGACTTAGAAAGTATGAGTATGTTATGGTTTCATAACGATGGTTTTTCCTTTATCGATAGCTCCAACAAAGTTGCAAGGAATCGAACTTTTGTCGATCGATGCGGATTTCATCTATCCATAAGGAGCAGTTTTTTTCTGAATGAAAATGACTCTATTTTTTATTCTAGTACCTGGACGACCGAGCCTAGCTCGGTTCTTTTTAAATCAAAATGAACTGTTAGGTTTTTCTAGCAGAATTAGCATTTTTCATCGAAAACAATTATTAAAAAACGTATCTATCTCTCTTATAATCATAATAATGAAATTATTTATTTAATTAACATAAATGTAAACATGCCTTACAAAATTATCATTTTCTACAACTCTAATTCGAACTGAGGTTACACGAATTTTCGAAGAACCAATTTCCATCTAAGCTATTTTTGTTTCGACAGCAACGGCGAAATTTACCTTCATATATATAGCTATATTTTTTCAATGCCTGAAATCTCAGTTTAAAAAGTTTTCTATGAATAAAATCTAGCTAGATCGATTTATCGTCTATGAAACTATCTACATATCAAGTTTCACGGAAATAGATGACGCCTTTTACGAGATCCAGAATATATAAAAGTAAAAATATACAAGAATTGCTCGTTTAAACGTATTAGATAGATAGATAGATAGATATAAATTATTGATGACGTTTATGAAAAGTTCATGTTTTTTTTTGGTTGAATAAGTACAACTGTAACGATTTCATTTTTATTCTGATAATATATGGAAAAACCACAGAATACAGACACTATGTTCATTTAAAATCTATGGAGATAAACATAACGAATGAACATACTTTGAACAGATATCTCTCACGAGGTATCTTTCAATGGCAGATACCGAACTTTTCAGAGACTTATATACCCTACATATGGTTACGTTGTTCCATGGAAGCTGAGCAGTAGTCATCAAATTTAACAGATGTATGTAATTTAAAATTAATTATAACTATTAAACGGTAATGACAAGACAACAATAAAAAAGTAAAAGTCTTTAGAAAATTGATTTAGGTAAGACCTGTATTATCCACGAAACAATATTACCTTTTTAACGAAAGTCACAGGTACTAGCTCCTCTTCAAATATATTTGCACGATCACGTACTATTTTTTTATAAAGTGTCGCGTACTTTTTACACGTTTTAATATTGCACAGGGGGGGTAGATGTTTGAAACCTTTTACTTCGCTCGCATATCACAAGGGTAAGCCTAATGTGCTCTCGAGCGACACGCGACAAAATGTCGAGAGCGCTTGAACTAAACGTTTGAGAGAACCGTATTTCTTGATTTACACGAAAGATTAGGTAGCTACGAGTATGTGGGATGAAGTGTTTTGCTCTTAGCTTTTACGCTTGATGAATTCTACGGTATATATGTATGTTGTTACGTTTTGTAGATTAACTACAACTAATCTGTATGATACAGTACCTTTGAGACTTAATCATGACAAACTTACACATATCAGCTTCATACACGTGCACGGATACACGCTTACAAATGAAAGTGGAAGGGTTTTATTTTTTCCCTTATCGAACTGATTTAAATAGTTTAGATTATCGGATACGAAATATATATAAGAGTTGTTGAGGTTTGTATGCTTGGTACACATAATGTCTCAACAACTCATACATATATGAATAATTAGCTTAGGTTAGCTCAGATAGGTTGCGAATTGCATGAAACTGTCAACAGCCAAGCCGAGGTGTGTCGTGCACCTTTGAGCTAGTTGTCCAAATAAAATCGGTCGAGTGCCTTAAGTGCTCGCCTTAGTAGTCCGGTAAGGTTATAAAGACCTTGCCAGGTCAATAGCGTAGTCAGTTCGAGAAAAAAAATGTAAAGCTACTGAATATACAAAACAGCACTATAATAATTTGTTTAGAAATTGTTCTTAGATTATTGTGTATTTATTTTTCTGTCAATTTCGAAATGGTGTATACTTCTCGTGTTAAATATTTTCTCAAGATCAGTTGGAAAATTACTTTTGTTATTTCAATACCGTATAAAATGATGGATGATATAAGTTAGTCATACAATAATATTACAAGCGTCGTGTGATTATTTCAATATTCTAACAAGATGGTGGATCCCTTGTTAGAACCTTCCAGAGATTTTTGTGGCATCTCAGAATTACATGCTCCATGGTATTATTTTTCATTCACTCACTTATGCACAATAAAGTAACTATATTACGTAAAACACCACCAAATTTACAAAATATAGAGTCAAATAACACAAGATTATGAATAAAACATAAAATCCACTAAATGACAGGCCAAGATCCCGCCAAAAACTCCCTTTTTTCAATTTTTTTTTATTTATTTATTGCTCATAAACACACATCTTTACATTTAAAAGTATGCGATACAATACAATACGGTGCTGTTTTATTATTTTGCAAGTAATTATAGATTGTTACATTAATATAATAAAACATAACTAAAACATATACACAATAAATCATAAAAATTACAAACAAATTTATTATGCAACTTATCAAACTAGAGTTATGGATCGCAAAAACTATCAAAAAGTAGATAAAAAATTGATGGATTCTAAATATGACCGCTGCCACCTAAACTAGGTAATCTTGTATATCAGGTGGCATATCTCATTAAAAATGTTGTAATTATCATGTGAAAAGAGGTTTTAATCTGAAATCTGAATATCAGGTTCAATTTTAATTCAAACTGGTCAGTACGATAAAATAGCAATTTCATATTTAAACCGCTATTAGTATTCATATGCATTAAAAATTATAGTTATAAAGAATCGTGGTGTTCGTTATGAGTATTCAAAATTCTATTGAAAATTTATCCTTATACAATGAGTATACAAATGATGTAATGCATTAATTTTAATTGCTATCTGAATTATCTAGAACTCAATAAGCAAACATTTTGCACTTATCAATCAAGGTTTGTTGGTTTGACATATTGATAACATTTGTACTCTGCTATCAAAAATGGAGCAAGGGGCACAGAGTAAAATTAATAGGTACAAAGTTCCAAATACCTACATAATACTAAAATATATTGAAACATACGTAGAATGGAGTTTAGAAATATATATAGATGCTTACCTTCACCTCAAGACTTCATGACATTAAGTGTAAACAGGCTGTAGTTGATTAGAACTAACGTCATGTACTGTCATGTTGATGATCTTTAACAAATAAATAAACATATATATTTTTTAAGCCAAACTTATTATGGGCCCTTCCATCTGATTCCTATAAAATTTTGATCGGCGAAGTTTTTGGGGGAGGAAAAGTGTTGGAGGTAAACACTGTATCGGGTAGAGTATTGAAAATACCGTATATAATAATAATAACTAGTGGGCGCCCAGTGGTCGACATTCGACCATCTTCATTGATTTTTTAAAGTTTGAACTTTATTGGGGTTCTTTTGTCAAAGGGTATACCTTCTATACTCGAAGGTTTTTATCATGGCTACTCAGTTATTTGCCATTTGCCATGATCTTGAACTATATAATAATTTAAAAAAGTCTGTGTAAATGAAAATGAAAATTAATTGTAAATTTGAAACAAAAACCAGGTGGTAAAGCTTTAAGTAAATATAACTTTACGAAAATAAAGCAATTTATCGCAACCCATGACACAATTTTCAATTAATTTTACACGACACCATGGGTGGATGGTATTTCTGGGTGATATTGAATTAAATGTAGTCTGTGCATTATGAGAAATAGTGATATGCCCAGTTCCTTTGGAAAAGTAATGGATGCACAATACAATCGAATGATGAATCCAAGACAAAGATGTTTTAATACCACCATTAGCTTTTAAAAATAAATTCTTTTTTAACCGACTTCAAAAAAAGGAGGAGGTTATCAATTCGTCTGTATGTTTTTTTTTTTCTTTTTTTTATGTTTGTTACCTCATAACTTTGGACTGGCTGAACCGATTTTGATGATTCTTTTTTTATTTGAAAGCTAGTGCTTCCTGTGTGGTCCCATTTTTGGTCCAGTTCTGTCAACGGCATCCAGTGCAAAACCATATAAGTGTAAAATTTGCATTTGGTGTGTATACGACAAATAGACGAATAACTCAATATCATGCCAACCGATTTCGATGATTCCTTTTTTATTGTAAAGGATGTTCTTCAAGGGTAGTTTGATGAGAGTTTGGTTAGGTTCTGATTATGGGATCCGTGACAAAGTAACACAACTTTCAAGAAACAAGCCTACTCCTTTCTTAAGGGCCGGCAACGCATCTGTGATTCCTCTCGTGTT
>JACEII010000054.1:2843383-2968965 GCA_014332785.1 Antheraea mylitta | reverse complement strand
GTTGAATTGCAACATTGCAACCGCGGAGGTCTAAGTCATGGATTACTTTTATGAACAAAATTCTTATTTTGATTATAAAAAGTATTATTTGGCTCATTTTTTTATTAGAAGTGAGTTCACCATAAAAAATAATAAACATTACAATAATAGTTATATTTTATAGTATCATTCTTGAATGTAGGATGAAAAATGGTAATTGGGACGTAAGAGTTAAAAATACATACAGTCGAGCATAGCAACCTCCTTTACAAGCTCTTTTGAACTTCGCAATTATTGACGGCTGTCAAAATGTCTTTTTTATTTACATGTGTGTATATGTTATGTAAAATTCAAACAGTAGTGTAAGTAGTGCATATTTTAATAATTTATTAATAATGTACTTCTAATCTTCTAACTAACTTAATGTACTTCTAATGCATTTTATATGAAAAAAGGGTACAATTTTTTTTGCTTGACGTATTAATATATAGATAAGCAACATCTGTCATGGTCAGTAATTGGATGGGTGTCCGCCTGAGAACACCGCGTCACATTGGCTTTTTGTTGTATTTTTTAAATTATATTGTTACCCTGTAATCTATACTTTCACTTCTATCGTGTGTCTTTACGACACACCCAGTACATTTTGTTATCGGTTAAGATGATGTATTTGGTTTATAATTTAGTAATAATAAAACTATTGTTGATATTTTAGCTAATTGCCAATTATGATTATTTAAAACAGAGATATGAAGAATTTATTTAACATTCATATTCGTATCTATTACAAACACAATTGCAAATGAGAGCAATTTACACTAATTTGCAAGTTAATTTACACGACTTGGGGAATATATTTCTTTTAATAACGTACTTTTGCTATAAATACCTAACAATAAATATGTTAGTAAGAAGAAAATATGTTTAAAGAAAAACTCAAAAAAAAAACCATGGTGAGGTAAAAATAAGCTTTCGTAATTAATACGCTTTCAATCATAAGCCATCTATAGAAATTCTAACTCTGTAATAAAAAATATCTTGGGCTGGGTAAGTTACGTTACCCTCGGTTCTCGCGTCACCCCCTCAATAGAAATATTGTTATCGATTCGTTACAGGAACCGGAAATATCGCGAGAGGAGTTCAAAGAACCCCGTTATTGCGTTGCGTTCATTTTACACCAAGTGGCCTTTGATATTATTAAATTACTTTCCTCTGAAAGACTCTTCATGAGAGACTCTAAGCATGAAAATTAGAAGGACATATTATTTGTACACATTGCATATAATAGCAAGAATATTACACATGTTTTTGTATACATAAATGCTTACTGAATTACCACATGTCAACGTATTTTGACTCTTTACCAAGATATATAAATAAAATCATACATTACTGTTTACGGAAATTTTATCCATCCGACAGCTTTTGATGAACACTACCGAGACGACTAAACGACAGCAAGACGACGAACAGACAAGAGGATAGTTGATTATTGACACCTGGTGGCTAATTGGATTATGTCAATTTGGCAGGCACATGTCATTAAAAGATAGCGACCACATGAAAGCCCGAGCTATCTGTACTGTGGCGTCATCTCTGAACAACAGGTTGAATCTTGTGTAATTCAATGTAATGCAGAAGTTAATTTTGTCACGAACAACTACAGTCATGTCTCTTAAAATATAAGCCATTTGGAGAGGTCCATAGGAGTTTACAAAGCCATTTATTTTAAATTAAATACGATTCTTCCCAAATGATATTGCAGTAAGAACGAATACACTTTGTTATCTGTCGACGAAAGATTTTGAGATTGACCTAGCGAGGTCTTAACATATTCACCGGACTATTAAGGCGAGCGCTTAGAGCACTCAGCCGATTTCCCTAATCGATCGATGTACTGTATTCGATATCAGACGCGATTAATAAAGAACCCGGCCTATCAGCGCAAACAATCACGCTTACAAGAATGATGTTCCCATTTGTATATAAAGCGCACATATCTTCCCAAAGATGATTGGCTATATATGGATAACTATATGAGACCATATGGAACCTGGCTTGAAGTAGCTTCTGTGGCCAGAAACGGCTAGCAGCATTCATCTACATATGTATAATTATTATCTCATCTGTCATCTGTCTAGTTGTGTCAATTTTTTTTGCTCTCTTTATTATTTTAGATATAAATGGTGATAATTGATTATTATTATACTATTTATAGGCAAGTTTGTGTGTGAATGGTGTACCTATCTTTTAGCTGAATTTCCATAATCCCTCGTAAGTTTTCCTTTAATTTAAACGAACGGGCTCAAATGTAGCTGCTTTGACAGCGTCATTTTTCATTTTCACAATTACATATCTATAAAAGAATATCTTAATAAACTGTGTTTTGGGTAGAATACCTTCTCATATTATAATGTCTAAAACAAGATCTAAAAAGGCTTTCTACTGTGCAGCATGCTCAAAAAATATAAACAACAGCGATACAATGAAATGTAAACGTTGTTCATTGATATATCATTTTGATTGTGTCATTCCGGACAATAATAAATGCTTATCTAATAATTCAGTTTACAAAACTTCGTGGATATGTGAAGTTTGTAGCAGCAAGGAACTCGTAAACAGTAATGCAAATACTCCAATTAATTGTTCCTCACGGATTACTCAAAGCAGTACAACTGATAATTCAGGTGATTTTATTACACCAAGTATTTCATTACACGATGAAGATTTAAGTAGTTCATTTCTCCCGACACAGATTACTTTACTCGACATCAGGAAGATTATTAAGTTAGAATTGCAACATATTGAAAAGAAAATATTGGATTCTGTTAACACTATAACCATGAATTTATTTAAAGAAATTAGCCGTATAAATGATTCAATGTCGTTTATCAACAATCAATATGAAGATCTCAAGAGTGACATCACATTAAAATTTAATTCACTTCAGATTATGCAAGATGAAAATGCAAAATTAAAGGAATCATTATGTGACCTGAATAAGCGCTTAACTATAATGGAGCAATATAACCGTGCTAATAACGTGGAAATTCACTGTATACCTGAGTTTAAAACAGAAAATCTTATGAAAACTGTTATTCAAATTAGCAGAGCTACTGGCAGTAATATAAAGGAAGATAATATAAATCGCTGTACACGTATTGCAAAAATTGATCCTAAAAGTACCAGACCACGCTCAGTCATTGTAAATTTTTCCAGTTCCCGTTTACGCGATGCTTTCATGGCTGGTGTTATTAGATTTAATAAATCGAACCCTAAAGATAAACTCAACTCTAGTCACATAGGTATTGGTGGTGATAAAAAACCTATATATGTAGTTGAACATTTGACACCTAATATGAAATCTCTTCATGCTCAAGCCAGAATCAAAGCAAAAGACAATGGATATAAATTTGTGTGGATCAAAAATGGGCGTATTTTTCTTCGTAAGACGGAATCATCTGACCATATATTTGTTCGCGATAAAGAGACTCTTGATAGACTTTTATAAGCTAGTTTATTGTATTCTATTTTTCTTTCCTTCATTATTGCTCGTGTTTTTGCTCTAGCATTAGTTTTTAATTTTTATCATTCGATATATTAAACATTTACTACCAGAATGTCAGAGGCCTTCGTAGTAAAACTCATGAAGTTAAAAACAATATTTTAAATGACGATTACGATATTTATGTTCTTACTGAAACTTGGCTTAATGATAGTGTGTATGATGGTGAGATCTTTGACAACAGATACACAGTTTTCCGACGTGACAGGTCGTCCAGTGGCTTCCATAGTGATAAAGAGGGCGGTGGAGTTTTAATAGCTGTGTCAAATGCTCTGTGTGCAACTAGGTTACATACATGTGAAAGTCGCTGTGAAGATCTATGGGTAAAATTGGATATTGCCATAGATGGACGTCGTCTACAGCTTTGTATATGCGCAGTATACATTCCACCTCCTGTTAATCAAGGTATAGTTGAGACTTTTGTTACCAGTGCTAATACTTTGTTTGAAAATTTTTCTGAAGTCTTAATTATTGGTGATTTTAATATTAGTGATATTAATTGGTTACAATTGAATACCCATCCTATTCTCTATGTTAACAACTGTTTGGCTACATCTTTGATTGATTTTTGTTCAGAGAATGATCTAGTTCAATACAATGGCGTTCAAAATCTGAACAATAAAATTTTAGATTTAGTGCTTTCCAATATATCATCTCTTACTGTTAATAAATGCAGTCACCCTATTAGCAATATTGATGCACACCACCCTCCACTACTTATTACTTTATACAAATATACAACAATTAATCTTCAACCTAATGTCATAACCAGTTTGAATTTCTATAAAGCTAATTATAATAATATTAATTTCGATTTGAATAATATTGTTTGGACACAAGTATTATCTGACAAGCATAGTATTGATGACATGGTTGATAACTTCTATAACATATTGTTTGAAATTCTTGATAAACACACTCCAAAAACTTCATATCCTCGCAAGCGATACCCTATCTGGTTTTCCCGCTCGCTGATATTACTTTTAAAAAAGAAGTATAAATTGCGTTCAAAAATCAAAAAGTATAACAATCCTCTTGATAAATTAGATTTTGAATCACTGAGAGCTGAGAGTGATAAACTCATCAAATCTGACTTTAAATCTTACATTGATAAAGCAGAGCTTACCTTATTAAAAAATCCTAAATACTTTTGGACCTATATTAAAAATATGCGTAAAAGAACTAGTAATTATCCTAGTTCTATGACCTTAGAAGCTGAAACTGCTTCCAGTGGGTATGATATTTGTAACCTATTCGCTAAGCATTTCTCATTATCGGATATTAACCTCTGTGCTAACTCGACTCAACCTTGTACTAACTCTTCTTCTGTGGAACTTCACACCTTCCCAGCTTTCCATTGTAGTTCATTTAACAAAATATCTTTTACACAAGATGAAGTCCTGAAGGCTTTAAATAATATTGACATACATAAGGGGCCAGGACCTGACAGTCTACCACCATTCTTTATTAAGAACTGTGCTATTTCCCTTAGTTTTCCTATAACAATAATATACAATACTTCACTTAATACGGGTATCTTTCCCTTGAAGTGGAAAAAAGCTAATTTATTACCTATTTTTAAAAAAGGCGACATCCATTCTGTTTTAAATTACAGACCCATTTCTATACTGTCTGTATTGGGAAAAGTTTTTGAAAAGTTATTATATCCTCATATAAGTAATCACATCAAAATTTACATTTCTCCTCACCAACATGGTTTTTTGAAGGCAAGATCTACTAATAGTAATCTTTCCAACTATGTAGCCTATTTAACTGATTCTGTTGATTCTGGTGTTCAAGTTGATGCTATTTACACCGACTTTTCGAAGGCTTTTGATAGAGTTAATCATAATTTACTTATTAAGAAACTATCTTCTTATGGAATTGGTGGCACACTGTTACAGTGGTTTTCTTCATATCTTATTAATCGTCTATCAGTTGTTGTCATTGAGGGTTTTCAATCTGATTCATTTAACATAATCTCTGGTGTACCTCAAGGGTCTATTTTTGGCCCGCTTCTGTTCAACATCTTTGTTAATGACATAACTCAGTGTATAGGTAACTCTTTATGTTTCATGTTTGCTGACGATCTCAAGATTGCACGTAAAATACACACTATTAATGACGTTAACTTGTTACAATTTGACATTAACAGATTACTTGTTTGGTGTGAAATAAATGGTATGGCTTTAAACATAAACAAATGTTATCACATAAAATTTAGCAGGAAGAAAAACATAATACCGTCGAGCTATCACATTAACCACATTCCTATTCAAGAAGTTACATATATTAGGGACCTTGGTGTCATCTTCGACAATCATTTAAAGTTTGATATTCATATTAATAACATTTGTTTATCTTCACGTAAAATTTTAGGTTTCATTCTTCGAAACAGTAGGCTTTTTAGAAACAAATACGTCAAGATACTTCTATACAGCACGCTTGTAAGAAGCCACCTTGAATATTGTAGCACTGTCTGGTGCCCTCATTATCAACTTTACATAGACCGTATCGAAAATATTCAAAGACGTTTTACTATAGCTTGTTTGTCAGGTTCTATAAAATTTGCTCCGTATAATGATAGACTGAAAGAAGTTAAACTAAAATCTTTGTACAATAGAAGAATTATTCTGAACATGACCTTTTTATACAAACTTTTCAATAACCACATTGATAATTCAGAACTTTTGAATCGATTTAATATTAATGTGCCTTCCAGATTACCTAGATTTCCTGTCTCTTTATTTGGTCACAAAAGCTACAGAACCAATTTAGGTCATTTCTCCATCGTTCCCAGACTTTCTCGACAATATAACGACCTTGTTAAAAAAGATCACACCATAGACTTATTCAGTAATTCCCTATCTAATTTCAGGTCTAAAATTAGTTTTTTATTTAATTAATTTCTGCAGGATCTTTTTTCCTTAATTTTTAAGTTATAGATTATCGAATTATTTTATTTTATTATCTTCCTAATTTTTTTTTTTTTTTTTCATAATTGTTTCTTTTACTTTTATTATCTTCCGCATCGTATCTTTTATTTATAAATGCTGTAGTCAACTGTAAATAGTGACATAAATAATTTTTAAGTATTCGCATGTATGTTTTTTAGTTTTTTATTTTATGTTACTGTTGTTGATTCTATATGTTAAATAAATAAATAAATATCAATTTACTAGCGTCGGCGTGGAACCTTATGTAAAAAACAGTGATTAGTAAAATCATCTGAACGTATTAAGTCCATATACTTATCTACATTTCTCTCTTACTTACGTCGTCATTAAAATTACAATAACTTTTGATAAAGTGAACCCATTTAATAAATAAAAAACTAAGTAAATTTTGGAAGATATGCTTTATGATTTTATTGCTGAGGTTTTATTGTGAAGTCAGTGCTTTAGCAGTGATACGTGGTCATACAAACATACAGACAAACAGATATTTGTAAAAATGATCGAAATGTATTCTAATACTTATTTGTAGACAGACATCTGCAACAATTTTTTTCTCGAAAATCGAAAAAGTACTGACACGTCTGATTTAGATTCTTATTATATGTATTATCATCGTCATCATCATCAAGCTGTAAGAGACCCAATGCAGGGCCATAGGCCTCTTCCCGAAGGAAGGTATGGGCGTAATCACGACGCCAGCCCACGACGTATTGGCGATTTCAAACTCTGAGAAATCCACAGTTTTTTTTTTTATATTAAAGGAGGCAAACGAACTGCTGGGTCACGTGATGTTAAGTGATCACCACCGTCCATAGACACTAGTGACATCAGAGACGTCGCAAGTGCGTTGCCAGCCTGTATATGGGAGAAGAAGGAGGGAAAGGAAAGGGAAAGCAGGAAAGAGGAAGGGACGTGGGCCTCCGGCTCTCTCACTAACCGAACGAAACACAACAATGCAAGCACTGTTATTTCACGTCGGTTATCTGTGAAAGGGGTGGTACTACCCCGGAGGAGCCGACCCATTCATGCTGAAACGAAAAATAGCTTCAGCGGGGCTCTACCACCTACTATATTTTTCTCACATACTATTCCACCGGTCAAACCCCTAAGCCTCCACGACTTCATTATGTGTATAGATATAGATTATGTTCTGTCATTTAATTCCATTTCATTCTAATTATATGTCTGTTGGATTTTAATATTTTATCGTCGATTTTACGATTAAGAGTAGTTCAAAATCATGTAATAATCACAAATATTAATATTTATTCATCAGTAAACGCCTATAGTTTGCTAGTACACAGTAATTTTACAGTCTGTTGTTAACGTGTGCTTTTTGTTGCCGTTCCTATTACTAATAAGCAAATAATTAGTTACCAAAGACAAAAGTTATGAACACTTGTCCTAATTGTAGAAGAAGATTACTCTTTTTAAAGGTTTCCGTGGTATACGGGTTTGTCATGTAATATCTGAGCGACCCTTTTACGCATCTGCTCAAAATTTCATGCTCTTTGAAACATTACTGCGTAATTACACGGGACGAGAACCAAGTTCAAGGGGGTTAGGACGTCACTTGAATTTTAGGACGTCCACGCTTGAAATATTCAGAAGTGTCCCGACTTAATTAGACCTGCGTACTTTTGTTCGGTGGGAATTTATGTAAGCGAGGGAACGTCGTCAGCCTAAAGTCATGTACTATACAACCCGACGGAGGCGAGTGAGAGATGTAATATATGTAAGGACCGGGCAATAAGCACCCTCCCTTCTTGACCGGATTGAATTACTAGCGCCACGCTGTCTAGTGATGTGTTGTGTACACGCCCCATATATCGATTCGGGATTGGAATTATTATTCTTGGCTAACACGCGATTCTGTTTACGTATAACATTTGTCCATCCCAAATAATTATTTAATTAACATAATTAAATGCAGATGTAACTCATAATGTTATGCTGAATAATTGAGGTGTGTAATTAAAGTTCGGTTTAATTTAGTGGTGATTAAATTTTTTACTGTTAGGCTATTCGCGGTGTAACTTCAAATTAATTCGATGTTTACCTTTAGTTTTATGAGTTTTTTTAATGAAGATAATTATTTTGTGTTAATTTCGAAACATTTTAATATCCACTAGATACAGGCTTGTTAATTATCTGATGGTTCTAATTTTTAAGCTATTTACGTCTTCTTTCTTCTTCCGTAGTATTAAATTGTTGTAACGCTTGTAGCTCGTAATCAGTAATACTGTAAAATATCCAGAGTATTCTGGAAGCTATTGTGATTATAATACATTTACTATTGAAGAAAACTTCTATTAATAACTTTTTGCTGTTCTGTACTGATTGTTCACATTTTTAATACAATACTGGCAATTATAACGCATTCTCTATTTTTTATAATTTCCTTTACCTTAAAGCACTAAAAACAAGGCTGAAATTGAAATGAATATGTGGCTATATATACATACATTTACTGGGATAAATCTGTATCGACATGCTATGTTCATATCGACTGCTGACGGCACTAGTAATGGCCGACGTTCTCGTTCAGTCCCTGAGTTATACGACCGTGAACGTCGCAGACCATTTCCTCTTCGACCCACACCGAGGATATCGAATGTAAGACTTGTTGCGTTCCACTTTTGGCCATTTGTTGTGGGCTGTATATGTATATCGGGAGAGTAAAATAAACTACAGTATATCACTCAAATCTATATACACAAAATGAGAGAAGTATGTTGTTGTGCGCGTAAAATGATTTCGCGACATATTTCGATCGTTTTTATTTTGTGTTAACCCTTGTGTAATTGGTTCTTATTAAAACGTACATCAAGATTTCATATAAATTCGGAGATTACAGTGATGAGTACGTGTTTATTTGCTATGTAGAGTTTGGGTAAGCGGTGTTGGAGCGCATGCGCAGGAGAGAGGAAGGAAATAGATAATATTGTCATGTGGTAATATTTTCATGTTTTTACCTCTGTATCTGAATGTATTGTTAAGATAATAAAAAAGGCAGATGAATTCGCAGGTATCACTCAGTAATAAATATAAATACAAACCAAAAAAACGTGGAACCCAAAATGTTACTTCATCTACAGTCCTCGACCTATTCTTTGTTATTTAATTATATACATGTTGTAGAACAAAGATGTATATGTTAGTCTAATACAGACACTGTTATTTAAATAATGTAAGAACGGAGTGGATGTTTAGAGTGAATGATTGTATTGTGGAATTACCAGAAAAACGTTGAACCATGGTATTTAATGAAAAGGAAAACTGATACCTTTTCTTCATTTTTTTATTAACTAATTATTTAAATCAAAAACTATTGTTTTTTTGTTATTAAACAATCATTGTTTTATTCATATGTTAGGCTATTTGATTTTAGGTTAGGTCATTTGACCAATAAACATCACTTCACGATTTCAATTATTTTTTAATATAAAAAAACTATATTTTGTGACTTGAATATAAAAGTTAGATAAATTTTGTCATTTATCTATAGGCATTGGCCTTGGCATAACATGGCTTTTCATTGCTAAAAAAATCAAAATCGGTTTTGTAGATTCAGATATTACCCCCTAAAACCTAACGAAGTCACTGACTTTACCTCTTTATAATATAGATGAAATACCGCTGAATTCACATAGAAAAACTAAAAAAAGCTCATTGCTTTCCATCGTTTTTTTTTATATAGGATTTTTTTTTTATATTTTATATAGGAGGCAAACGTACATGCGAGTCACCTGTTGTTAAGCGATCACCGCCTTCCATAGACACTAGCAACACTAAGGAGTCGCAAGTGCGTTGCCAGCCTGTGTTTGGGGGAAGGGAGAGAAAGGGAGAGGGTAGGGGCGATGGGTATCCGGCGCTCTCACTGACCGAAAGAAATGCAACAATGCAAGCACTGTTACTTCACGTCGGTTTTCTCTGAGAGGGTGGTTCTTCCCCGGACGAGCTGTGCCATTCATGCTGAAACCAATAATAGCTTCAGCGTGGCTCTACTACCTATTAAAGCATCGTTTATTAAAAGCACGTTTTAAGAATACATCTTTAGTTTTGCGAAATATATTCGACCACAAAGTTAAAAATACTTTACAACGGAAAAATTGCTGGCACCTATTTTTCTTTAAAAGAAATCGCACTAGCCTGTCGAAGCTACACGTGAATTTACACCTTAGTTTGTGTATTTTAAATATTATTTTATGAATGCGTTTTTGCAGCAGTGCAGTGTTAATAAAAAGGTAAATACATGGATCAGGTTATATGGATTCACATGTACTTATAATGTCGAATTCGTACAAATTAGTGTTAAAGTGCAAGACAAATTTGTTTATCAATTCTTTTCGCACATGTTTTATGTAGGTAATCTTATTTCACAGTAGCTAGAAACATCATTATCTGAGGAATTCTCTTAGCCTAATTCAGTATATTTCTCCAGACAAATCCATTTCTGGCTCCCTCCTCGCAGTTCTTCACACCGGTTGTCTCTAAGATATTATCAATTTGTTTATCGATTGTGTTCGCACATGTTTTATTTAGGTAATCTTATTTCACAGTAGAAATATCATTATCTGAGGCACTCTCTTAGCCTAATTCAGTATATTCCTTCAGACGATCCATTTCTGGCTTCCTCCACCCTGTTCTTTACACCGGTTGTCTCTAAGATATTATCAATTTGTTTACCAATTGTGGTCGCACATGTTTTATTTAGGTAATCTTATTTCACAGTAGATATATCATTATCTGAGGCACTCTCTTAGCCTTATTCATTTTATTTATTTACTAGTTATGCCCGCGACTCCGTCAACGTGAAACATAATATAAAAAAACAGGGACTAAAATAATCATCTTAATGTATTAAGTCCCTTTACTTATCTACTTTTCTCTCGTACTTAGGTCGCATCGTCATTAAAATTTCGTTATAAATACTTCATTAAAATTAAGATTTTAATGAAACTAAGACTAAATATTACTCGAAGATATGCTTTATGATTTTCATGGTCAGGTTTTATCATGGACGCAGTACTTTAGCAGTGATACCTATTTAAACATACAGACAGACAGACATTTCTAAAAATTATTGAAGCGTATTTTATTACTTACTAGTCTCTGCCCGCGACTTCATTCACGTGAAATGAATACTTTGGCTAACGTTAACACGCAGCGGAAGCTTTTGGTGAGGAAAAAAACCCCAATTTTTATTGGTGCTTCGCTCCTATTGGTCTTAGCGTGATTATATATAGCTTATAACCATACTCGATAAATGAGCTATATAAAATTGAAAGTATTTCTCAAATCGCATCAGTAGTATCTGAGATTACCCCTTACAACGTCACATCACAAACTCCAAAATTTACCTCTTTATAATAATAGTATAGATTATATTATATTATATAAATGAGCTGTTTAGTAAATGTAATACGACGTACATTTGGATTTAAATGGTCATACGTGAAATTGTGTTCTCGTTGATATAAAAAAAATAATAGTACAATGCACACCTTCTATTCGTTTGTGTTTTGTTAACATACAATATTACCGAAATTTAATATAAGTACATATTAATCTCACATATATTTGTGTAACATGATATGTATTAAATATGTTAATATACAGGTTGAAAACTTGTTAATTTGTAACGGTCGACTGTTACCATAATCCAGTTTTCAATAATACTTACTACTTAGAGCAACGATATTTCTACAAATTATAATATATAAAATAAATAATTATGTAGGTGGTAGAGCCACGTTGAAGATATTACAGGTTTTTCAGCATAAATGGGTCGGCTCACCCGAGGTAGTACCACTCTGTCACAGAAAATCGACGTGAAGTAACAGTGCTTACGTTCGGTCAGTGAGAGTGCCGGAGGTTCCCGGAGGAGGAGCTTCCCCCAAATACAGGCTGGTAACGAACTTGCAACCTCCCTGGTGTTGCAAATGTCCATAGACAGGTGGTCACTTAACATCAGGCGACTCGTCTATTCGTTTGCCTATTATGAATTTAAAAAAAAATGAAATGCGTGAAGTTCATTATAAAGTTATATATTATTCATTTAATTTTACAGAGAGTAGGTACTCGAAATATTTTACCTAACGCACATTATGAGGTTACCAAATGTTTACCTTATCTGCTCGCACGGGGTTAGTGACGCATCTTTTTTGCGGCGACAGGTGTTTTTCCAGCAAGACTAATGGCCAGACCCTCACTAAGGCGAGTTTTCACTCCTGAATTATGCGAGGGCTTAGGAGACTCACCTACACGAGGTCATGTTATAAAGATTACGATGAGAGTCGTTTTTAGGTGTATACATCGAATAAATCTTCATTACTTTTATGTCAGTGCTTTTATGTGTGAGTAACTTTGGATAGTTTCATAAGCACTTCACGCGATAAATAGTACTGTGAACTATTCGCCTTGAAAAAAACAGTGTGTGTGTCAGTGTGTACATGCGGAGAAAATTAAACTTATTTGGCTTATATGTACTAAATGATTTATGTATCTATATACCTAACTAGCTGTTACCCGCGGCTTCGCGCGCGTTTTTTTTAATATATTAAATAAATTTAAAATTGTGATTACACATCTAGTGTAAATTATAATAATACTATTTCAAAAATATTTGTATCACACGCACATCATCTACTGTAAAAGGTAACGTGTATATTATGTATGTGAATACTAATAGTGTATCGAATTATGATCAGCCACATAAATGGAATTTTAAACTATATATCACCCTCAGTGCTCACATTATATAAGAAAATAATGAAAATATGAAGCTACACATTATCGAACAATATTAAATAAAACAGCTAATTAGCTACTTATTTGCCCGTAAAATTCCCGTTCAAATATTACTTGTAATCCGGTGAAGCTGTTAAGCATAGTCATTTCTATGAAAAAAAAAACATTCAAATAGGTCCAGTCGTTTCGGAGATTACCCGGAACAAATAAAAAAACAGACATATCGACAGAGTTAAAAAAATGTTGATGTTTGTAGCATCACAGATTGTATTCGCCAAAAAGAATTTATTTTAATATAAATTACACTCACTTTACTTTTAAAATACGTAATATACCAGAAATAAAAAATTGGCAACAAAACTAATGTAGAATAGAGTTTTTTAAGAGTGTTTGGCGGAATTTCAGTCTGTCATGTAGTGGATTTTATATTTTTTTCATAATATTGTGTTACATGATTCTATATCGTGTAGAAATTGGTTGCGTATTATATAATATCTTTCGTATATTTTGCATAAGTGAAATGAATGAAAAATAAAACCACGAAGCATTAATTCTATGGTCTTGAAGATTAAGAAGATAAAAAATTACGTTATATTATGTAGAGAATTCGGCGCTTATACCTTTACATTAACTTGGACATAGAAGAAAACTAATTATATTAACAACTTCAGAATTGGCTGTATGGATTAATTCCTTCGACTATCTTATTGAACGAATATTATTACTACTAAACTTTCTGAATAACAACACAAAATAAACTTAAGAAATGTTTGCGATATAAACGTAACACGTATAATTAAAAATCGAAAACAAAACTAACGTAGAATAAACTTTTTTAATAGGAATACAAAATAAACCATGAAAATATTTTTGATAGTATGTTATCGCGTTACCATGGCAACGCATATAATACTGACATTAACACGCAGCGGAAGCTTCCAAAATAGCCCGATTTTGAGACATTCTTCATTAGTGCTCAGCTCCTTTTGGTTTTAACGTGATGATATGTAGCCTAGAGCCATCCTCGATAAATGAGCTATCTAACACTAAAAGAAACTTTTAAATCGGATCTGTAGTTCTTGAGATTATCGCGTTCAACCAAACAAACAAACAAACAAACAAACTCTTCAGCTTTATATATTAGTATAGATATATTGTAAGACTAGCTGTTACCCGCGGCTCCGCACGCGTTTTTTGAATTTATTAAAAAAATATTAAAAATTGTTATTAGATGTGTAAATAACAATAATAATCTTTCAAACGTATTTGTAAGTATGACACGCACATCATCTACTGTAACGGATAACAGTCCATCACTACTATGTAAAACAAAGTCCTGTTCCACGTCTGTCTATATGTCTGTTCGCGATAAGATCAAAAACTACAAAACGCATCTTCATGTCGTTTTCATTAATATATAAAATGATTCTTGGGCAAGGTTTAGGTATAGTTTGTCTTATTATCAGGGCAGGCAACGTTTGCTGAAACCGCTAGCTTAAAATAAAACAGCTAATTAGTTACTTATTTGCCCGTAAAATTACCGTTCAAATATTACTTGTAGTCCGGTGAAGCTGTTAAGACCTTGCTAGGTCAATAGCGTAATCATTTCTAAGAAAAAAAAACGTTCAAATAGGTTCAGCTGTTTTGGAGATTACTCGGAACAAATAAACAAACAGACATATCGACAGAATAAAAAAAATGTTGATATTTTTAGCACCACAGATATATGTATTCACCAAAAAGTATTTATTTTAATATTACATACACACACACTTTATTTTTATAATACGTAATATATCACAAATCAAAAATTGGAAATAAAACTAACGTACAATAAACTTTTTGAGGAGTTTTTGGCGGAATTTCATTCTGTCATGCTATGGATTTTACATTTTATTCATAATTTTGTGTTACTTGACTCTATGTTAAATTGGCAGCGTTTTATGTAATTTAATGTTTGTTTATTGTGCGTAAGTGAAATGAATTGGTTTTGAAAATTAAGAACATATAAATATACGAAATATTATATAGAGGATTTAGCGCTTATACCTTTTCATTAACTTAGACATAAAAGAAAACTGGCTAAAGAATACATAATAATTACCTAAATTGACAACTTCAGAATTGGCAGTATGGATCAATTCCTTCGCCAGTCTTATTGGACGAATATTATTACTACTAAACTATTTGAATAACAACATAAAATAAACTTTACAAATGTTTCCGATACAAACGTACCACGTATAATTAAAAGTTGAAAACAAAACTAACGTAGAACAAATTTTTTGAGTAGGAACACAAAATAAACCATGAAAATATTTCCGACAGAATGTTATCGCGTTACCATGGCAACGCATATAATACTGACATTAACACGTAGCGGAAGCTTAAAAAATAGCCCGTTTTTTTGACATTCTTCATTAGTGCTCAACTCCTGTTGGTTTTAACGTGATGATATGTAGCCTATAGCCATCCTCGATAAATGAGCTATCTAACACTAAAAGAAACTTTCAAATCGGACCGGTAGTTCTTGAGATTATCGCGTTCAACCAAACAAACAAACAAACTCTTCAGCTTTATAATATTAGTATAGATTGAGATTGCTCGTAAACTATTTGCTGTACCAAGAAGTCCTATAGTATATTAACGTAAATATTGTGACTGTTTCCAAAAATCTGCCACTATTGTTTATTCATGTAGTAATAATATATGGAAATGAAACAATGTGTGAGTTGATACGCAAAAAGAAAATTTTAATTATTTATTAGTGAATTCAAATCAACTGTAACCAAATGGAAAACGATCTTTACACCGTGATTTAGAATACGACATAACGCAGGACAGCGACATCTAGTATCGGATAGCCGAAGCATTATAATTAATTCTTGTAAAAATAAATTTATATAACACTAAACAACTATACTTTTACTCGTTTTGGTAAACTACTAGTCCCAGACAGACACTTTACCTACATATATAAACAAACATATACCTATCTTACTTTTAATGCTTAACGCAAGACAACTACCGTGCCACGCGTATTTACTCGAATTTACAGATAAAATAGAAACAAATTAAGAATAATAAAGAAAGAAAACATCAAGCGTTGAAACAATGACCACAGTCCGATATTTACTGAGGGATTAGCGTGTTTGTGTTTCTCATGCGATTCGATCTTTTTGTTCCCATAATACTTGGCACATGTAAGCTTTGCTAAACCAATGTTATTAATAAAAGCCACAATATAAACATGCCAGCAAATATTATACAGATTTACTGGTTACATGGTTCAAGTTTACTGCAGGTTGTATTTATATTTGCAAATAGAAACTTATTACATCTTTAAACATCTTCTTAGTGATATTTTTGTACTTCTTTTGATTTACGCGACAGTCGGAGTTGACTAATTGTAAAGTCGATTTCATAATTATTTTTATTACTACATTAATCAAACTACATATTTTTTTTTATTTACATACACTTAAGTAAGTAAAAGCAAACATCTAAATTGCAGCGTTTCTGTTTTCGAGAATATTCGACATAAAGTAAATTTTCAAAAAAAAGAATTAACCGACTTCAATATTAATCAGAGGCATAAAAATAAGGCACTGAAAACCGGAAAATAAATAGTTTTTCAAATTAACCAAATTTAATGAAACATATGAATATGTGTGCTACCAAGAGATGTATTGGAAATCGGTGCCAACCGAAAATCATATCATCTACATCTAGGTACAAAGGCACCGACTTCCAATGCATCTCTTGGTAGCACACATATTCATATGTTTCATTTTTGGTTAATTTGATAAACTATTTATTTTCCGGTTTTCAGTGCCTTATTTTTATGCCTCTGATTAATATTGAAGTCGGTCAATTCTTTTTTTTGAAAATTTACTTTATTTTTCCATTTTTAGTGTACATAATTTTTTTTTCTATTACATGTGGGTCACCTGATGGTAAGTGATCACCGTCGCCCATGGATACCTGTAACACGAGAGGAATCACAGATGCGTTGCCGGCCCTTAAGAAAGGAGTAGACTTGTTTCTTGAAAGTTATGTTACTTTGTCAGGGATCCCATAATCAGAACCTAACCAAACTCTCACTAAACTACCCTTGAAGAACACCCTTTACAATAAAAAAGGAATCATCGAAATTGGTTGGCATGATATTGAGTTATTCGTTTATTTGTCGTATACACACCAAATGCAAATTTAACACTTATACGGTTTTGCACTGGATGCCGTTGACAGAACTGGACCAAAAATGGGACCACACGGGAAGCACTAGCTTTCAAATAAAAAAAGAATCTTCAAAATCGGTTCAGCCAGTCCAAAGTTATGAGGTAACAAACATAAAAAAAAAACATACAGTCGAATTGATAACCTCCTCCTTTTTTTGAAGTCGGTTAAAAATACCCGACCATGGTTATCGTTCTTACAATCTTTTCACTATTTAATAAATAAATAGTATTTATTGTGTGTTTCTCTATAGAAATAGACTAAACTGTTACACTATAAAGCATTTCAATGTGTTAAAAGCTCATTAAACTTTATTGGTGTTGTTAGAAAAAGTTAAGTACGTATTAAATACTTGCTTTAAAAAGGTTACGTTTTAAATGCACCGCGCTTGCTGAATGTTCGCCATCTTGCTCTTTTGTCTTGCTTTGGTTAGGTTAGGTTAGACTTGCGAAAAAAGGATAACGTGAACTTACCTCGAGCGAGCGCAGTGCATTTAGTATGAAACCTTTTTAAAGCATGTATTTAATATTCGTACATATTTAACTTTTTTGTTATAACACCGTATTTATTTTACATCTCAAGCAAGTAACTGCAAGTCTCTAATCTACGACCAGTACGAAAATATTTGTTTTTTGAAGATTCTATAACAAACTCGACCGGCGTTGTCGTTTTCACCATCTTTTCACTATTTATTCTCCGTTTTAGGCAAAATTCACAAACGGTAACGCATTTCAATATGTTGTTACATCAGAAAACAAACTCTTTATATTGATAGATAATATGTGTAGATAGTGGCCAGTGTGACGTTGATATATTATTTTAAAATAGGCGTACGCTATCCATTAAATGACGATTTGTATCCTAAATAGACATACGCCCACGTGTTTATTTTACACGTGAGTATATTAAGGGCGTTGTACTACATGTTTATTTTAGTAATACTATAAAATTGGTGATCTGTTCGTTGCATATAAGTATGTTACTTCTGAATGAATAAATTCATATTTTTATAACACTCTTGAGCTTAATTTCACAAGGCATTTTCTTTTAGCTAACCAGCAGTTTTGTGAAAAAAATGTTATTGTAGGTAGTGCAAATAAAAAAAAAGAAACATTGTATTACATACATACTTACATATAATATTATTACAATATTACTATTATAAAGGCGAATAAGAGTTTGTTTGTTCGTAAAATTTTGACGTCTTATTTACTCAACCGACAATCGTGAAATTTGGCATTCACATTCTCAGGTGTATAAAAAAGGAAATAGGGTCATTCATTCGGGAACAAGTACTGTTTCCAAGTTATTGTTAAAATGTACATAAACGCAAAAGATACCGCGAGAACATAATAACCTATAATATAAAAATGTTGTTTTTTTTTCGAAATGAAAACGCTGTTGACCTGGAAAGGTCTTTACAGCTTCACCGAACTAAGATAAAAACCACTGAAGAATAACCAAAACACAAATACATAAAATAAACTTATATGTATAGACATTACCTACTCTTTATACGAAAAAATGTGCCAATTTAATGCAAGAATTGTTATAAAAATAAATTAATAAAATATCTATGTCGTATTGCCTTTGTAATAACACCGTATGTGGTTATTTTAAAATTGATACGTACGCAATTCATCGACATGGTTTCGTTTTCAATTTTGCTTTTGTACAAAAGCATTATACACATAACTCAGAAATGAAAGCTAATATATTATTCTGCGGTTATAGTAATTAAGTTTAAATGAACAAAAGTGATGATGGGTCGGTGGTAGCGTGACAGAGTATTGAAAGGAGTAGTTTAGTACCATGCAATGAGTCGAAACTTTTGGTGAAATAAAAGTTTGTATTAAAACTATAGCATGGTGGCGAGACATTTTCTAAACCCGCCTAGTTCTAACTGGCTAACAAAGTCCTATTGTCAAAGGTGTATTGAGGTAGATGTACGCAATAGCCAGGACCTATAGGCTTAGCGTGTTATTAGGTGACGTCTAATATAAGGTTAGTTATGTGAACGAAAAAGATTGACTTTAGCCTATTTTAAAATGTAAAAACTCTTGTGATCATTTTTGAAACACAATATCTCTACGTCTGTCCGTTTGTGTGCTTGTGAGTCGAAATTTAGTTAACCGATTTACGTGTTTGTTTGTGACATTGGTATATTTCCTGGACAGATCTTAGTGTATTTTGTTACACTATGCAACTAGTATGTGTACAGCCAACAATGTGGTCCCATTAACTGAAAAAAAAAATTGTACAAATAGGCGTTTGCATTTAACTGTTAGAAGCCGCTTGCGTCTCAACACCTCCTAACCTTTAAATCCGGTCCAGAGTATTACTAATTATTTATCGGGACTAATTTATTATTTACGTTGATGTCCAGTGTATGATTAACCTGAGAAATGGTAATTTTCCACAGCAATCACCAATCAAGGTAACTGGATAGTTGCTTTCTGCGCGTATGTCAATGGTAGATACAGATCGTGCCCGACAACCTGGCGGTCAACACGCGAGATGTTAAAGATAATGTTTGTCATCCATTAATAACTTGTCGCGTGTGAAATTGCAGAATCCAATACTGTGAAGAAAGTCGTGAACTACGGATAAAATTACGGCACTTCTTACACGTAACTTAAGTATTTTCATTTAAATATGTTAATACTTAAAATACTTAAAAAAAATATTTTTTTTTCTAGTTAATCATAACCTCTTAAAATTCCAGTATTATTTTATTTAGTTTTTTTTTTTTTTTTAATATAATAGGCATATGAATCACGTACTACATAAAATATATGTATAGATTTATAGTATTTACCTTTGTCTTGTCGCATAACCTTTGAGTTCTGCGGAAAATTAGTTCGAGAACATAGTGACAGTTCTTGCAACTCGCGACCGCTTCCAAAAAAGGCGATGTGCCATCTAGCTTTTAAGACCTAGCGACCAATAAAAGCGATGTATCTTCTAGTCGTTATTTTATTTATGGAACTATATATTTCGCTATAACTACAAACAGAACAACATATATTAATTTCGAGGTAACATACATATAAGCTACTTTTTATTTGTATACGCTCATTATAGTAATTTATTTTCTTTAATATAGTGGAGATCTGCGATGATGAAGTCTAACTCAGTTTTCGGAGACAAAACTATTTCATTATTTGTTTCAAATTTTTTCTGGAAATAACAGTAACTATTGTACTAAACTGTGCCGAACGATATCTTACTTTATGCCTTAACTCAGCTTTGATAATATTTGAAAAGTATCTCATTTCCAAAATTCTTTTGTGAATTTATAAAAGTCTCTTTATAATTTTAATAATAAGGTATATCTTTATCTTAGGTATATCTTTATAATTCTGAGTTCATTTAATGAAAAAATAATAAAGGAAAATCCCTTAACTGTATTAATATTTTTACGAAAATATTGAGATGATATGTTTTGATTCAATTATACTCAGATCATTGGATAACAAGCTTTACAGTCCTTTGCGGACCTTTGTGGTCATGGCTCTGCGCGTGTGCCGACCGTTCCATGTCAGTGTTGCTAGAGAGAAAAATGTTAGCTAGCGGAAAACCTTGTTCAAGTCTGACCTATTTGCCCCCAATACACGACAGAAATTCCATACTTATAGGGTGCCATTTACGATGTTTTCCAAGCGGGACTTTTGACTCAGTTTATAATTTTATTTATACTCAACGTGCCCGTTGCTTTGTTTTCGTCAAAATGTTTATATTGTGTTATGTGAACTAAGTACATATTTTATGTGGATTAATGACTCTATTTTTTGTTGTTGTAATTTTTTGTAGGTGGTAGAGCCACGCTGAAGTTATTACTGGTTTCAGAATGATTGAGTCGGCTTGTCCGGGGTAGTACCACCCCTCTCGCAAAAAGCCGACGTGAAATAACAGTGCTTGCATTGTTGTGTTTTGTTCGGTCAGTAATAGCGCCGGTGGCCCTCCTCCCTTCCTCTTTCCCTTTTTTCCCCTCCTCCTTCTCCCATATACAGGCTGGCAACGCATTTCCGACTTCTCTGATGTCGCTAGTGTCTATGGACGGTGGTGACCACTTAACATCACGTGACCCATTAGTTCGTTTGCCTACTTTGATATAAAAAAAAATGTTGTTCCTACTTCATATCTATCACCTTGGTATATTTATTTAATTTAATATTTGGACATCATTTCTATGTGTACACTAATTACACATTTCAAATTGTGTGGATAGTACAAAGGGAAGCCTTATTGGTAATAGCAACTTTTACCAGGCAACCTTCGTATGGATACGTTCCACAGAGAATCATTTTTAATTTTATTTATGCGTAACTAGCTTTTGCTGGCGGCTTCGCTCGCTTTAATGTAGATTGTACCTATTTGTCGGGAACAGTAAATGGTTCTGCATGACATGCACTGTTCTTTTCTACATCCCCGATAACGTGTGTTATCATTAACAAAATTTTAAGATAATATCGATTGACTAGTTAAGGTATGAAAGCGTAACAAACAAACTAACATTCGCGTTTTTAATATTAGTAAGTATGGTTTGACTAGAGTTGTGTCAGAAATGTACAGTTCGGAAAATAACTTTGAATTTAACCGCGATATTGACAGCACAAAGGAAAACTTCCTAGGTATAACAGATGCGCCTTTATATTTATTTTTCCAATATTTTCCTGTGATATTTCCTGGCAGACGTGTCAGTCTAGTATATGATACCGAGACAACACTTGTCCACAGGGTGTAGCGAAGTTTATACAGAATATTTCTCGATATGTACCCGCTATTTTTATCTCGCACTTATTACTTAACGAATATGTTTACATTTTTTGTTTAATTGTTTACATTTTTTTTTTAATGTTTACATTTTTTGTTTAAATGTTTACATTTTTTGTTTTTGTTTACTTGTTGTTTGTGTATCTATCTGTATTTCACTTAATAAAACTCGACGCTTGGTTCTGATGATTTTTTTTCCTAGAGAAATCGTCACGTCGTTTCTCATCCGCAAAACAATTATATATTCGGTTTAATAGCATTTGAATAATTATCAATAATAATTCTTAGAAGACATGAACTTACATTTTTCAATAATGGCGTCTCGTAAGTATCAATTGTGCCAGTGTCAAAACAATCATGTAGACATAGATGTAGACATTAAATAAGGAAAAATTAAGCCGCGTAACAAACGTTTTTTAAGCCTGTTGCATATCTTGTATGGAATTATATTTCAACCGTAAAGTATTATTTTTCGATGTCTTTTTATGATAAGATCAAAGTGCATCAATAGCTACAAAATAGAAAAAAATTAAATAAAAGAAAAATGGTTGACAAATTGAGGAGAAAATTGTACTGAACTGTTTTATCTTCACCTATTTATACGTAGATGTATGAAATTACCAACAGAAAGCCGCTTGCTTCGTTGAATATTAGAAGAATGGCAAAGGGTTAATCTTCTTCTTCTTAGCTTGGTGCCAGGGTCCGCTTTCCTAATAGACTTCCTCCACTTTGCTCGATCTTCGGCATCCTTCTGTGTGAGGTTATTGTCCCTTAGGTCCGCCTTCACCACGTCCAACCAGCGTTTTTTGGGCCTGCCGAGACTACTGAGTGCCAACTGAATCTTAGTACCGACTATTCACGGATTGCTCGTCATTTGCACTGAAGTTTAATTTAAGAGCAGCTTCGCGAAAGTCATCTCTCTGTGGTCCAAAGGGTTAATAAAATCCAAAAACACATAACTAGGATTTACAACAATTTACGAAAAAATGGAGTATGCTGGACAAAGTCGTTTGTGATACATACGTGAATACGTCTCGTATAACATATAATTCGATTGTTTTTGAGATGCTCTTTCCGACCCTATACGATTTATGTATTTGGATTTGGCTTTTCGACGCATATAGGCCGAAATTATATGTACATTTTAGTGTAACACCTTATTATATACACAGTCACGCTTTTTCACGAATATTTTATATATAATCGATAGACTTTGACAAGAGCTGACGGTTGAAATAAATGTCGTAGTTTCACCCGGTCGAAAGTTATACTTAGCTAAACATAGCATATATTTTGAAATACTCGTATAGCTAGCTATAAAAGATAATTTCCCTCACACGTTAGAATATCATAATATTGACAACAAATATATCAAATAGCGCGTGTTTTACTTACGTGAAAGACTACGGCACACGCCTGTCACGCGTCCCGTATCAGGCATTACGGCCGCGAGCGTGTTCCGCGTCGTCACACGCGTACGATGATGACACTGACGTGTTTCCCTGGTCATATAAAAATTTACGAGCTCGCTTCACATGTTAATATGGGCGTCGATGTTTTGGCGTACAAATGGGGAGCGATATATGTTTTGCGTACCTATATGGTGTGTGGTTACTGTATTATATTCGAGCGTGATGTTAAGAGATATTTTGAAAATGATAAATTTTAACTAGTGCCCGTGATTTTGCTGGTTTTTATGTGGATGTGATTTTTCTTCGGGAACCGTACTTTTTAACTGGATGTAGTACCCTATGCCCTTTTGTGTACTTCTAACAAAGTGCATGCAAAATTTCAAGATGATAGGTTGAGTTTCTTTCGGATATATGTTATTAGAGATATTAGTTTTTTATTCTTATTTCATGTATAGATAGATAGATACATTGTTAGGAAAAACTACTAAAACGATCTATCAAGAGGAAGATATATTACGTGATATATGATACCATTAAAACTATAAATATGCATAGCTTAATATGAATTAGTAAAAAGTTGTATATAAGTTATAAACACTTTGGTAAATATAATAATCATGTTTTCTACATATTTTACCAAATACATTATCACTAAAATTATACGTGGATATAGCTATGATTTCTGTGGAAAATAATACTGCATTAAAGATGTTTTTGTTTATAAAATATATTATAATAAAATCTTGTAATTGAAATTACTTAATTTAATGTAACCGCATATAACGATCGATCAAAACGATCGATAATTTTTTGCACATGACCCATGCTTTTATGTAATAATTACAAGTATTTTAGTAAAACTAGCTGTAAAAGTATATCCAGAAACCTGAAGGCGATTTTAAATCTGATTATATTATTGAGAATTTATCTAATTGTAAAAAAAACTTGTAGTAGGTGGTAGAGCCACGCTGATGCTATAACTGGTTTCAGCATGAATGGTTCGGCTCGTCCGGGGTAGTAACACCCTCTCACAGAAAACCGACGTGAAGTAATAGCGCTTGCATTATTTCGTTTCGTTCGACCAGTGAGAGCGCCGGAGGACCACCTCCCTCCTTCTCCCTCTACAGTCTACCCCTTCTTCCCTCTTCCCCACCAATACAGGCTAGCAACGACTTGCGACTCCTTTGTGACACACCTGTTCGTTTGCCTCCTATGAAATAAAAAAAAACTTTGTAATATGAAAAACTAGGGATTCTTTTAAACTTTGCACGTGCCCAATGGATGACGCCATTCTCCAATCCATTCTTTAGCGCTTTGATATTTACAGATCATTATAAGCTATCTAGGAATCTTCACGCAACTTGTTTTTGTCACGTCATTATAAATCTCTGGTTTCTCCAAAGACCTTCATTAAAATGACGTACTGTGTGCACAAAATATTCAAAGTATTGAATTAGATAAGAATTAACATTATCGATCAAAATTGCATCTTAAATAATGAACCTATTTTTTAATAATATTAAAAAAAGATGTATTGGATCAAAACGTTAATTGCAATCGTATCGTGTGGCGTTTTGTTAATTGTCTAAGTAACAGTGAATTGGGAAAGTAATGTTTGATTTCGCCAACTCTGTGAGGTAACAAATTGATTCATTCATTTGTATAGTCTACTGAATGGTGTCTGATTGGAAGCGGATGATACATGTTCGTTATGCTGTTTGTTTCTCTAATATATCTATTGATTGATTATTCAAAATCGATTAACTGTTTCTTTATGATTGTTTAATAACATTTATATTTTGGAATTTTCTGTACAAGTTGTGTGTAATAGGGATAATTGTGAGTTCTGTGTTAAGTTTACAAGCTATACAAAATGGTTCTTTGTGAAACTGTGTTCTGAAATATATTGTTTACAATAAAAATAAGATGAGTGTTACTGTAAATTACCCTAGATAGTTTGGGCATGGAAAAGAAGATTACGCGAGTCAAGTAGCTTTGAACCTGTCCGAACGAAATAGAAGTAAAAGACTTCTGTCTTCGATATTATGTTCAAAGATTACGAAAGATCTCAAGATATGTCATATGCAAGAATCGTATATTAAAGACAGTTTAACTAGGCACGAAAATCTGGTTGTATCCGACTCCAAAAAATAAATATAGGGGATGATAAAGAAGAAGAAAAAACCATTTATATGCTTAATAGGTCGCAGCGTTCAGTCACAATCTTATCTGATATTAAAGGACAATGGAGACTAAGATCGCAATATGCTAAATCTAGATGATGACTGACTCTTGAAACACTTGGTTCTGCTGCTTGGCTCTGGAACACATTTAGACGGCTCCCGTCTTTCTATATATGAAATTAGTTTTGAATATTTATAAATGAAAAATTTAAAAATGATTTGTAGAAATTTAGACCACGATAAACGAAACAAACTTTTTTACTGACAACTTTAATGTCTTTTTTTAAATAACTTTAAAAATGTAATCAATTGTGATCAAGTTTCAATGTAATGGATGAGTCAATTATGAATATTTTGTAGATGGTTGAGCCCCGCTGATGCTATAACTGGTTTCAGCATGAATGGGTCGGCTCGTCCGGGGTAGTACCACCCGACCCACAGAGAACCGACGTGAAGTAACAGTGCTTTTCGTTTCGTTTCATCAGTGAGAGCGCCGGATGCCCACCTTTTCCTTTCCCTTCCCTCTCACTCTTTCCCCTTCCCCACCCAACCAACACAGGCTGGCAACGCACTTACGTATCGTCTGGTGTTATGGACGTCGGTGATCACTTAACGTCAGGTGACCCACCTGTTCGTTTGCCTTCTATTACATAAAAAAGTATATAATAAGGTATTCCACTAACATTAAATGGTAAGTAATTTAGACATTTATTATGTGTAACTAAATATTAAATGTAAAAGGTAAATCGACAGTAAAGTTTATCGTAGAATATATAACTTGAAAGATTTAAAACCAATTACGCGTTCTACGACTACAGTTCGATCCTTTTACGGTCTTTCCCCAACAGCATGCGGTAGACCACTTCCGTATATATACTTATACCTAGCACTGTTGAGCCTCACCAGAATGGACTGAACATTCTCGACCGGCTTTTTTGTGGCGCTTTGGCTCTAGCTGTACCTACGATGAGCTATGAATTAAACATGTATGTTAGCTCTTTTGTCGTCTAATGTGTGGGAACACGTTGTACGAATGTCTGCTTGACGTAAACGTAATTGGGATCTAACGCCTTTCACGCTGAGAAAATGAAACTTTTCATTATTTCTGTTACGTGACACTTAATTGAATTAAGTTGAACTGTTGTGTTGGAGAAGTTTTAAAGTTAGAGATATAAGTTTATGGTTTTATTTTGATTACGTCGTATCGGATTTTACGTTAAAGTGCATTTTTAATACTATATCGAATCATCATTGTTTAGCTGTTAGTGTGATTAGAAACTGCGTTGATTAGGTTCGAAACTTTACGAATAAACCAAAGCTTTCGGTAAAGGAAAACATGATGAAACTATAGCACCATGTTAGTGTTTTTTCTAAGGCTGGCTGGCTAGCTACGACCCTCCAATTTTACTTTAGAGCCAGTCTCTAGGTTTAGCGTGTATATCATACATGAATTATTTAGGATGCCGGCATGCCGTACGGAAGCACATCTGAATACACCCCTCATCAAGATGCTACGTTGTCTTAATAAAATCTCAGTTCAGTTCCTACTAGTCGACATATTTGCCTGTGATGGGAATGAATTTTGTGTTCCGTTTATGAGTTTTGTGAACATCTTTAATGATTGAATTATTTTATTGTTTAGTTTTAGGGTAATATATATCGACGGAAGAAAGCAGAATTGTCATAACTTGAAAAACCCAATTTTACAGCAGAGCCCAAGAACTATTTCAAAACGTCAATTTTGTTTATGTTTAGCACTAAATCTAGGTAGAAAACCTAGGTCGTATCGATGAAAAACTGAAACATAGGAAAGCGAAACCTAGAACATTCGAAGCGGTATTTTTTATACATGAATATCGTAAAAAGTAGTTTAGCCCAAAATGCAAGTTACGACACGTTCGTTTTATTTTTTTTTTCGAAATGTCTACGCTATTGACCCAACAAGGTCTTAACAGCTTCACCGGACTACTAAGGCGAGCGCTTAAGGCACTCAGCCGATTTTAAAACATGTTCGTTTTATCCCGTCGATATATATGTATGTTGTCTTAGTTTTATGTGTAAACATTTATTTTACGTAGTATGGGTAAATCTGTAAAACTATTGTAAATACATAAACAATAAATAAACAAAATAAAATGATTATTCTGGACCATATCGTCATATGGCATCAGGTGAGATTGAAGTCAAATGTTAACCTTTAAAGTATATGTAATAAAGTTGCGAGGAGGACTTTTGTATGGTGCGCATAATTGTGAGTTGTGTATTCAATTTCCACACGTTACGTCATTTCAGTCTTTTTCAATTTTGTCTTCATAATTATTGATAGTTAATTTTCCTTTTTTCTTCTATGATTTAATGTATACATGTAGATAAAATAACGTATTCTAGACTTAACTAAATAAAACGATTTTTTTTGTTGAAATTATATTAAAAAAATATATGTGTGTATATTGATTGCACTGTCATAAGTAAAATAATGAATATTAACGAGTACAGTTGTGCAAAAATAAGGCACTAATTTGCTAGTCAAGTCCCTAGAATTTTTTCAATAATTTTTATTTTTATACTTCACAAAGATAAATATTCAGTTCATTAACGGACTTTAAAATATATTAATCATTTTCGTTATAACAATCAAACGTGTATTTCTTAATTCCTTAAACACTAACGTATGCATTCTAAACTAACTATACGTATCATGCAAAGCTTTATCTCTAAAGAGAAATGCTATTATACTTAGAGACGGAGAACTACCGCTAATGAATTCATTGCTTCTTCTAATTAGGCCAGTGTTTGCTAGCTATCGTCTATCGACAGCCATGGCACATTTTACGGCCCGTATACATCAATTAGCGTTCAATAATATGCCTACGTGTGTAATGGTTGCGCAGTGTTTCTCAAACTGTACTGTATTAGAACGTTACTGTTATTAGAGCGAAATGTTTGGTGAATATGCCAATATTCAGTTTAATAGTGTTCGTTATTGTTACAAACGTTTTTACACGTTAAGTGTCATTTAATGACCCTGTGCTTTAATACTAATTACTAATGTAACTCGATGTCGAACTGTTTATGTACATTACTATATGATAGTTATTTTGCTGGCGAGTAAGTTACTGTTTTTAACGTAATTGTTACAATAATACGATAACGATATGAATATTCGTTGTTCATATCTAGACTTTGAGTGTAAGCAACGTGAAGTGCGGTCCCTTTCACACCTATAGGTTTTATGTTTTTGTCTGTTCGCACGTTACGATAGTACAAGCCGAGCATTGTTTTTGTAAATAATAATAACGCTCCATGGATAATCGAACTATTTTGTTATCTATTGGATTAGAATACTGGATTATATTGTTAGTTTTTGTAATAATCATCTTTAGTACTTAGTGTAACAAATGTTATTCTTCCTCCCCTTATATTTCTGCGCTAAAGTAATCTATTTTCGATTGTCAATAATGGCAATTGGATTTCTCTTTTGCAAGTGTATACTGTGAAACATATCTCATAAAGTATTTAATGTAAATGTTATTATGTCAAAGTTCGCATTCGAGTTCCGAAGTGTCTAAAGATAATAAAAACCATCCCTAAATATACATTTCTTAGCCAATTGGATTCAGGGAAACGTGTGGTTTTATTTATTTGATTACGATTATTGATTTGTTTGCTACTAGCATACCAGTGAAATCTGTAATCATCTAATTTGGAGGCTCTTTCGTATTATATATGTTAAAATGTCTACTGTCTTCAATTTATAATCTATATCTATACTAATATTATAAAGAGGTAAAGTTCGTGACGTTGTATGGGGTAATCTCAGGAACTACTGGTCCCATTTGAAAAATTCTTTCATTGTTATATAGCTTATTTATCCAGGATGGTTATAGGGTTATATAATCACGCTAAGACCAATAGGAGCGGAGCAACAATGAAGAATGTTTAAAAATCGGGGTGTTTTTTCCTCTTGAGCTTTCGCTGCATATTAGCCCAAATTAACTATGTCCACGCGAACGAAGTCGCGGGCAGAGGCGAGTATTTCAGTATATTTTCTCCCTTTTGTATTGATTTACAAATAAATTATCGTTTCAATGACCTGTCCTTATTGGTTTGTGGGAAAAATATTAATCTGTATTATCTGGTGTATTACATATTAGTCTTACTAGGTATTACATGTCAATTATTTTGCAAGTCTTTGAGTATTTTCAGAAAGAAAAGTAAGCTACGCCCTTCCCTGGGTATCGCAACTCTACGTTTAGTTTGATTACGAATGGTTAAAAGTTTTAGTTGTGAGAAAGAGGTCAAACAGACAGACAGACTTACTTTCGCAGTCAGTATATTAAAGTATCAGTACGTGTAAATTGGACAATGATATATAATATTAACAAAAAAATGAAATATTTACAGTTTTGGTACTGTTGTCAGTTGTAGTAGTAGATCGGAATGATCGATCAATGCACGCGCACCACTTTGGTGGTCCGAACGTGATGCAACACTTGGCAATACTACTTACCGAGAATTTTAATATTACGTGGGCATTTTTTTTATTATTGTGTTTATATTTCGATAAATTGTATGATTCTGGATATTTTGTGAAATGATTCGCTTCATTTGGCACTCGATTCCAAAATAATTTAAGACTAAAAAACAACAATTAAGTCCTAACTAAAATTATAAATGCGAATATATGTTTGCTTGATTACTCTTTCAAGCCTTACATACTCAATCGACCATCACAAAATTTTGCATACACATGTTTAGGAGTAGGTACAGAAGCACGCAGTGTACCTTTCATCCAAATAAAAACTATCACGCTAAGATCAATGGGAGCGGAGCACCAATAAAGAATGTTACAAAATATATGTTTTCTTTTGAGAGCGTTAGCAGAAGGTAACTATTCCACGCGGTCGAAGTTAGAAGCTTGTTTGATATAAATAGATTATAATCAATTTTATATTCTTTACACTATGGATTTGAATGAAACAAAGATACTTTAATTGCGTTCACGAGTACATTTAAATGTAATCTTTGAGTTTTATATATAACTAATCAAGTGCCGCTTGAGAACGATATGATAATTCAGTGATAAAATGATATGGAGTGCATCGAATGACGTAACCTTGTGGGATTATTTAATTGGCATAGATAATTCTGTGTAACACTAAGCGGATGTGAAATAGATAATAAGGCACTTTTCTTACAAAATAGTATAATTTTATAGGTAACTATTGTGGGTATAGATTGATTTTTGACGGATTATCGAACAGATCAAATATTAGCGCGTGCTTTATTGCGATAAAATAAACAAGATAAATTGATATTTTTGTACGACGCTATCCATTCGCGTGATCTCATTGGTTGAAATTAAAAATACCAATCACTGCAGTACTCGGGAATCATCAATATTGGTGAAAAACAAAAACGTGTTTGCATTTCCTGATTACGCCAAGAGAGTAAACGTTTCGGAAGTATTTTTAGGTTATTTTTATTATTTACATTTTATAGCGTTATTATTGTTTATTTGTTTTTAATATAGAGAATAAAGGAAGCTGTAGGCGTTTTATTTTTCTGTATTTTACAACTGCTATAGCGTTTATTTTCAAAGAAATAAATTATTTATCTTGTACCATAAAATAATAAATACATTCTATAAAGTAATTCAAGACAATGTGACGACAAAAAACGCTACGGTGTTGAAGTTTAGTAATGTTATATATGTATGTGACTATAGCAGTGATAGACATTTTTTTACTTTCATCGAGCGACTTATAGGTAGTAGAAGCCTTGCTGAAGCTATAACTGGATTCAGCATGAATGTATCGTGTCGGCTCGCCCGTGGTAGCACCACCCTCTCACAGAAAACAGACGTGAAGTAACAGTGCTTGCATTGTTGCGTTTCGTTCGGTAAGTGAGAGCGCAGGAGGCTCACTTTCCCTCCTCTCCTCTCCCCCTTCCATTCCCCCACTCTTCCCATACACAGGCTGACAAAGCACTTGCGGCTCCTCTGGTTTTGCTAGTGTCTATGGACAGCGGTGATCACTTAACATCAGGTGACCCGCCTGTATGTTTGCCTCCTACGATATAAAAAAAGAAATAAGACAATAAATATTCAATATCAACCATGTATTTCACAAATGAACAGATTCTTCGCAAGAGAAATGAAATTAACTCTATCTCAAGTGCCTTTGTATAAAATTTTAAAACACAGCAGCCTCAAAGTAAAAGAAACAAGAGACGAGTGAAAAAGTGTCCGCAACTGTAGCGATTCAGTTAAATTTTCATGCAAAAAGTCGTTCGCGGATTGAATTTTACGTAAAAAAGAGCAATAAAACACGGTTTTTGCTCAAAATTTTTAACAATGGATTTGTGACGGAAATATCTTTTCGTCGTAATTGCGGAAAAACGTGCTGCCACATGAAATATGATCTCAGTAAATTTATTGTATCTGTCCTCAATAAACTTGTTGACTGAGATTTTTTATGTATTATTTATTTTCGCGTTTAACGTTTTGAACATCACAAATTGGTATACATGGATTTCATTATATAATGGTACTCGACCCGGTACTCTTTGGTTTTTTCCTAACATCGATTTTTAAATGTGTTTCGGTTGATGTCCATTTAGATTATATCTAGACTTAGCTTGGTACACTTATCAAATGATGACGTATTAACTCTTTCAAACACCCAGTATGTTGCTATATTTCACCCGTATATGTTGGTATTGTATAAGTATTTCTAAAGTTTAGATCTCCTCATAGTATTTACCTTCAAACTCTGTTGATAATTTCAATCAGCGGATAAACGCTAATTCTGATTTATTCGTTGATACTAATGAGGGTATGAATTGATACTTGTTCACTTAATAGTTCGGATATTACGTCGATGGACGCAGGTTCTAATCCTGGCAATTGGGTGGGAGCTACTGGTGAAAGAAAACATCGTAGGGTTTTCTATAAGTCCGCCTGGCTAGGTGCCACCCTCAAGTTAGTATGTTCAGGGCAGGAGCACTTGAGAATCAATCCTTTGTATGCACTACTGCGTATCTAACATCTTAGACCGCGTCCTTATTTAACAGCACATGAGATTGCGGTCAAAACCTATAAAAATAAAAAAAACGAATTCTGATTTAATTGATAGGTCAAAACTTTCTCAAACTATGATTATGGCCTTATAATGAATTTATATAGCTATATGTAATGAAAGTAAAAGCAATTGAACATATGACTAATGAACTATGACCATCTAAATGATATATATAAAATACAGTTTTTGAGGCACAGTAGAGTCAAAGCAATCGAACATGAATTTTTCGTAAATGCTGTTTTTGTGCCTGGCTATATATTTTTTAATAAGATTGATCCTTTGCCATTTAAACTAACAAACGCAAACTAAGCGGACAGGAATCAACTTGTATACCTAAAGCCATTCTTATATAGAGAATATACTGTATAGAAGAGGGTTTCCGAATAAACTCTTTCAACTTGATTAACTCATATTGTATTCGTAACAAAATCCTATCCGTTATTATGGACCATTCAATCTGCCGTAACTCAGCCCGTCGCTGGTCTAGACTGTTTAATACATTCGTATGTACGTACGTTCATACATATTACATAAATAAAAAGCCCCTGAGTTTCCACGGGAAGTTAATAAAGAACCCCCGGACGTATTGCGTGATCAGCGCAGATTTGTAACCAGAACTTTCTGAGGGAGTTGAAATCGCTTGTACGGTATATATCGGAAAACAGTAGCGTTTATATTAAATGATAATATGTTACAAGTAATTGAATATAATAAAGAGTATTCTGTTGGCAGTTGTATGTTTTTTTTTAATTAATCATAATAAAATGGATGGCTGGACAATTAATGTGAACATGTGCAAACATTCAGAGATTTGTTAATTATTCCTTTTGACTTTTCTAATGACTTAACTTTGCTTACAGGAAATATTGTAGATGTGAGGGTAAAAAAAACTATTGGAAATTAATACAAATCGAAAAGTCTAGGCAAAGAGTCTACGGAAAGTGAACTATTTTAATAAACAAAAACAAATATCAGCATTGATTACAATCTAAAATGAAAGCGATATTAAACTCTTTTCATACATGTAATCTTTTTTTATACAATATAGGTTAGGTTTCTGACCACAATCTCCTCTGATGTTCTGGGATGGTATGTAATTACGCTTAACTTAAAAAGGCAGTGGCTTTCAGGTGTAGACGCTGGAACACACGCCTAGCTTGATTATTTACACAGATTATTCACTTAAAGATTGGTTGCTGGTGTAGTGAGCTTGAAAGCCTTATCACCATACTATGATAGTTTCCTTTACTGAAAACTTCGATTCATTCGTAATAAATTGAGTCTTTTTTTACGTGGAGAAACCTCTTCATAAACTTGTCAAGTCCCCGGGGTGGACCTAAACCGAGTCGAACTCTAGTCGATTAAAAAACTCTATGACAACCTACGCCGCACTATGGATGGTGTCACGGGATGCGCGAGCAGGCTCCGCAGTACACTTCGGCAGCAGGCGTTTCTCACGCCGCACCCGTCTGAAGCAGTCCGGTGGCAAGAATGCGAACCCGAGTAATGGGAGATGAGTTCAGCCGGCCCTTCCTCCCTGGGTTCAGCCAACAGCGGAGAGGACAGGTTCTTCCGCCCCCCGCCACCATTTGATTTTTTACCGATGTTTACTCTTCATCCACCTCAACCTTCCTGAAGGACCTTTCAGTCTAAACTAGCCTACACTACACCACCACCCTAAACACTACCCCCCACCCATAAAAGAAATTGAGCGTACGTTGCCGTTACGTTGATTAGCAGTGTATCGTTATCGTTTCATAATAAACTGTTATTTTTGGGGGTCGTAGTCCTCGCACGTTCACCTTGCTACAGACCTGTAAGAAAAGAAACGTCTATTTTGTATATAATAATATATCAAATAAGTCCACCCAGTAAAAAAGTACGATTTCAGTAAACAGAGCGGAAAAATATCATTACGGGTTTACTTGTTTTTAGGTCACTCGGGGAATACAACGGGAATCTCAGAAAGGCGGCCTTCTAATTTACTATATTACTATTGGTTTTTATTAAGCGAATAACGTTTCTCTCGTACTGCAAAATATATACCAATTCATTCAGTGCTTTTATCTGTTTTGAGCACATTGTCATATAGAACATATTTGTCGAAGAACTAATAACAGGTAAAGTTTTTTTTTATGTCATAAAGGAGCCAAACGAACATGCGGGTCACCTGTTGTTAAGCGATCACCGCCGTCCATAGACACTAGCAACCCCAGAGGAGTCGCAAGTGCGTTGTCAGCCTGCGTTTGGGGGAATGGACAGAGGAGGGGAGATGGGTCTCCGGCGCTCTCACTGACCGAACGAAACGCAACAATGTAAACACTGTTACTTCACGTCGGTTTTCTGCGAGAGTGTGGTACTACCCCGGACGAGCCGACCCATTCAGGCTGAAACCAATAATAGCTTCAGCGTGGCTCTACCACTACAAAAGTGAGATGCTGCTGTAAATATCGCATCAAGTATTACTGTTATTGATGGTAATAAGGTTCTAATATTTACTTATTGTCTTTTACGTTACACTGAAGTATCTTTTTTGGCGTATTAATTTTTGTATATATGAATCATATTTGATGGTTCTAATTTGAATATAATTTTGTTATATTTTTATTAAATAACAATTAGACTATAGTACCTGCGCAAACGAGCTTAGCCCGGTTCGTTAAAAAACATTTTTAAATTAAAATAAACTGTTAAGTTTGCCTCACAAAATTAGCATATTTTCACATAAAAAAATAATTAAAAAGATATCTCTCTTATAATTATAACAATAAAATTATTTAATTAATTAGGATAAATTGTTAGGTTTGCCTTACAAAATTATCATTTTTCACAAAAAGAATTGTATACACTCGGATTCGATCTGTGGTTTCACTGATCTTCGAAGCAACTAATTTCCGTCTGAGCTATTTTTGTTTTGACAGCGCCGGCGAAATTTACCTACATATTCTAGCTATATTTTTTCATTGCCTGAAATTTCTGTTAAAAACAAATCTAGCTAGATTGATTTATCGACCCCGAAACTAACTACATACTAACGGAAATAGATGACGCCGTTTCCGAGATCCTGAATATAAGGTATTAGACAGATAGACAGATTAGACAGATTTACGTTACATCATTTAGAAATAAAATATAATAACTTATTATTTAACAATAATAAATATACGTTTTTAACCTACAGTCAACGAATAGTGTAGATTGTCTTTAGTTTATCGGTAGTATGGTAGTGAATTTTATTATGGCTATTATATTATGTTTATTGAGTTACTGTAATATGACGGCTCAATTGATTCACATTAAAATGACTTTCTAATCTGTTAAACTATATCTTATCCCACTGATATTACAAATGTGAAAGTCTGTTTAATAGTTTATCTTTGAATCACTAGATTTAAGAAGCTGATTGTGTTTTATAAATGTACGTAAGATAAATTTTATCAATATTTAGATATTATAATAGGCGTCTCTCTACTCAAATCTTTGTTTTTATCAAAGGTATTGAAACGAATTAAATGATTTTAATCACAGGCCTGTTCTTTAATCAGACTTTACTATTTATGTTATTATAACAGATAGTGTATGGAACAAGTTAACAGGCTAAAAATAAATTAAGTAGAAACAAACTGACTACCAATATTACCATTTTTGTATATATATATAATCATATTATATTAAATATAAATTATATAATGATATTAAAAATAAATGGCAATATAATATATATAGGCAATGAAATAATATAACAAGAATATAAAGGTAATTTTTGCTGCCGTTGTCAAAACAAAAATAGCTCAGATGAAAATCTGCTGCTATGAAAATTCGTCTAACCTCAGTTCGAATCCGAGTGACAGCAAAAGATATGTCATTTTTTTAATATTTATTAGATAAGTCGAAAATATTGTTTATATTTTTTTAAGTAAACCAAATAATTAACTTTTTAACTTACTTATAATTCCTTGTCCCTTGCGTCCCATTCACTATATTTTCTTAGCGACCTTTATATATACATGATATTCTAAAGGGGACTCTAATAAAGCTCAAGGGGTTTCGAAAGCGTCAATGTTTGTATTTATTATTCAATTTTGATTTCTTTTGCATATTTAAGCATTCACAGTTTGATCCTTCCCGGTAGTGCTCGGTTCTCATCGAGCGGTTAAATTTTCCTTGGCCCCCGATATTTTATGCGGCACATCCACAACCGGCCCGCATTATGATCCCATTCTTTTCTTTTTCTATTTGGCTGGTAGTCCCAGAGATGAATGCGTTTAAATAAGCAAAAACCGGACAACCCTATTGTTTAAATAGTAATAATACCTACTAATATCAATTGACATTTAAAATACCTATAATATACGTTTAATTTTGTTTCAGGTTAGTGCCATCAAAATTCGAAATTATTTTTATACCACTACAACAATAGGTAAGGAATTATCTGAAATATTTGCCGCTTATCGGAGCGTGAACTGTATCTATGGTACTTTTTGCATTACGTCTCAAGATCACGATAATTCAAAGAAATTGGTATACTTCCAAGTAATTAGCAAAAAGTAATGTCGTCGGCCATTTTCGTCATTGTTAAATGTGAACTGGTACCGATTATGCTGTTTCTTATTCTTCATAAGAAATCTTATTTGTTTTTTGTTCTCTGTACACTTTTTCGTATATCAATACGTTTGTTTATTTAAATACTTTGGTATTTAGTTTAAACCAACTGATAACAGTAGAACATCGTTGTAAATTCTAGAATACCTATAGATTGAAATGTTTTAATGGACTTTGAACTGAACGTTTATTTCTCACATTGTATTCGTTGTTATGAGAGAATACATCCGTCATATTATATTAAAACAACTATTAATAAAATAAAAGAATATAATATTTTTAAATTATATACAGAATTCGAACTCTAAACAACATTGGTCACACAGTGTGTATAATATAAAAAGTAAGTTATCAGATTCTGTAGACCTATCCTTGTCTGTTCTGAAAAGGAATAAGGTACAAATATAGATTTATTTTAATTGTTATATTGTAATAAATTCTAGAATATTCTATTATTTTAGCCGCGGCCCGGTAACGTTATTCCGTTCAGATAATTAAAAAAAAATTCGTGACAAATTATATGCCTAACCTTCCTCTTGAATCACTTATCTACTGCTGTAGACCGCGTGAAAATCCGTTTAGTCGTTTTTAAGTTTATCGCGAACAGACAGACAGACGTGGATGACTATGTTTTATAATATGTAAGTACATGGGCGACCGAGCCTAGTTTCGTTCTTTTTTACAATAAAAAAATATATATATATGTAAACTCGGATTTGAACTGGGGTTACACGGATTTTCGAAGCAACCGATTTCCATCTGAGCTATTTTTGTTTTGACAGCGGCGGCGAAATTTACCTACATATTCTAGCTATATTTTTCATTGTGTGAAATCTCAGTTAAAAAAGTATTCTATGAATAAAATCTAGCTAGATCGATTTATCGTCCCCGAAACATACTAAGTTTCACGGAAATAGATGACGCCGTTTCCGTGATCCTGAATATATAAAAATATTCAACAATTGCTCGTTTGAAGGTATTAGATGATATCAACAAAGCGTGATATGAGGAAGTCGAGTGTAAAATTAGATAATATATTTGCGCACATGGGTAAAGAAAGGTATACAGCATTGCGATTGACAAATACTTTTCTGAGTCACGAACCGTCAATTATTCGATTATCTCTGGTAACAATTTACATTTGATTTATCGCCTAAGGCGCGCAAAAGCAAGCGTCAATAAAATCCTTTCTTATATTAGTCGTCGATTCAATACGTTTTCGAGGGATTCCAACAAAATTTTGCGACGTCAAATATCAACAAATGCGTGTGCCTGTTTTCTATCAAAGTATTATTATTAGTTTTTATTTATCAATGAGGTTGGTTGATAACGTGACAGCTGATATGCAATGCGTAATGTTTTAGATTGACAAAACACAAATATTAGAATGTATTGCTTTGAAACCGTTGGGCTAATTTAAAGGAGCAGTAGGTTTATTTTATTATTTAAAGATACTATATATATGTGATATAAAGATATTATATTATATAGATCTACCCTCAAGGTGGCAGAACCACGCTGAAGCTATTACTGGTTTCAGAATAAATGGATCGGCTCGTCCGGGGTAGTACCACCCTCTCACAGAACGCCGACATGAAATAACAGTGCTTGCATTGTTGCGTTTCGTCCGGTCAGTGAGAGCGCCGGAGATCTACCTGCTGTCCCTCCCTCTCCTGCTCCCCCAAACACAGGATGGCAACGCACTTGCGTCTCCCCTGGTGTTGCTAGTGTCTATGGACGGTGGTTGTCACTTAACATCAGGTGACCGACCTGTCCGTTTGCCTTCTATGATATAAAAAAAATGATTATCTTACTCGATTGTTAATATACGAGAAACGACTGGATCACTCTCAACATTGTAGCGTTTAACCAATTATCTTGAATGTCGATACACACCTAAGTATTCCTTGATGGAGGCTTTTACTTTATTACTATTTTGTAACTCGCTGCTGAGTGAGTTCAGCCTTTTATTGGTATTAGATTTTTATTTATTTTAATGCAAACAAAATCGCGGGCTGTTGGTTAATCCTAATTAATAAAATCGTCGTTAATATTTTTAAAAGTTATTTTTTTAATTACTTGCTTGATGATTTTAGGATAATAACTCTGTGTTTGGAATTCTTTGAAACAATTATGTGATGATAGTTTGTTCGGACACCGCATTGATTAACGAATAATCGCAACTTCGGCCTTCGGTTAAAAAAAATAATATAATAGAACAAGGTGATGGGATATTTTCTTATGTCCGCTTAGTTTCCTGTCACACTAAACATGTTATTATTAAAACTATCTTCACATCGCCAGCGCATGTAACTAAAACAGTTTCTTGATTTGCTACCATTATTTCTTGTTGGACCTTACGATAGCTACTGATGATCCAATCCAAGTTAGCAGTTAGGTGAACACTTGCACCAGAATCAATATACCAGTCGTTTTTATTAAAACCGCCACTCAAAAATACAGCTGAGAATGCATTTGTTTTAGTATTATTTGGACATTGCGTTCGGTAGTGTCCTATTTGTTTACATTTAAAACATTTGACATTGACAGTTCTTATGTTGGCACTATTTGACATATTAGGGCGGCCATCTTTTTTGTCATTCGTTTGTTTCTTTTTATGTTGGCTGTTCCTCGACACAACGAATGCGCCCTCTTCACTATGGCTACTTCCATTTCCGGTCTCCATATCTAAAAGTTTACCTTTTAATGGCCTCCGATGTCACTTGAATTCCCGAATGCTCGATGGCCCTGATCATCGGTGAATATTTTTCAGGTAGTCGAGCTAGCAACAACGAACCGATCCATTCGTCATTTATTGCAAATCCTGTCCCACACAGCTTTTGACCCTTCTCAATTAACTTCGTAAGATACGAGGTCATGGAACTGCAACTTTCTAAACGAATAGATATCAATTGTCCTAAAAGACATGATTCTAGTAAATCCAGAATCGTCAAAGAGCGACTTGAGTTTTTCCCATAACTCTTTTGTAGTCTTGACAGTCTTGATATGGACATTCAATGCCGAGCCTATTGTAAGAATTAATTTCGCCTTCGTCTTGGCGTCATCAGCGGCCAATACTGTAATTTCAGTACCGCTTTCATTTCTTTCTGGATTGATACACTTCATCATGCCTTCGAGAATCAGAAAGTTTTCTGCCGCAAACACCCACTCGTCGTAGTTCTCTCTACCACGTAACTTCGGCACGTTTACAATATAGTTTGCCGCCGCCATCTTTGCACATGAAAAGAAACGGTAACTAACACAAAACAGTTCAATAAGTGCACCGTAGAAACTTGCCACACTAATTGTAGAAAAATCGATCCCTATCGAACTGTAATTATTGATTATAATTACTTCTACAGCTATTAGTCTAACGGGCATAATCTGGGCCCATAACCTATTAATAAAACTGCACGTTTTGTGTTTCATGAACGACTGACTTTATTCCATAGAGTTCATAGACCTTCATACAATGCACAGACAATCCATAAATATACAGAGATTATATATGTTATTAGTTTTTACAGTCTATCAATCAAGAAACTACTAGTATCTATTTTATACTATATATTTTGTGTATATTTATGGATTGTCTGTGCATTGTATGAAGGTCTATGAACTCTATGGAATAAAGTCAGTCGTTCATGAAACACAAAACGTGCAGTTTTATTAATACATGTGTCCGTACATCAGGCAGCTGAGTTGAGAATCAGTGTTCTTACGTTTAATGTGTTACCGTGCTGCTGAATGAAGTCATAACTTTATATCACGTAAGCTTGTGGTCACACACGCAACTAAAAATAATTTAAAAAAAACAACGATGTGTGCGAGAAGCTAGTACAGACTTAGTATACGTTTATGTTAAAGGAATCTTTTTGTGTTATTTTAATCACGCCTCTGACCACAATCTCACCTGATATTGAGTGACGATGTGGTTGAATATGTAACACCTTAACTCGTTTAGCGTAGTGATTGAGCTTACTATGGTTGCTACCGTTTATTTTCGGGATCAAGGAACAAAAAACCTTGATTCACAAATGGGTCTGTTCCGAAAGCTGCACTTCAGATCCAGTCCTCTTCTATGTTTAGCGTGTTTACACTCTTAAGCCAAATCGTCATTTACTATCAGGTGAAGTTGTGGTGAAAAGTAAATATAATAAAAAAAATAAGAAAATAATTTTGAAGAACTAGAAAATGTCTTACTATCGTGTTAATGGTCAATATTATATGTATAGGTATGTCGAGATTTATACATATTATACTATAAATAAGAGGTCGCCGAATAGTCCGATGTCTCTATTTTCCATTAGATTGACAGATGTGTCAATCGGCGATGCCGGATGTACGGGTGGGAACGTGAACATATAGCGTGTCAGTTTTGACGGCTGCTCGTTTGTGTTCCGTCTAGGATATACAGTTTTTGCAAACGTTATTATAGTCCAAGAGCCAAGAGTTGCCAGGCACAATTTATTTTGAAATATTTGGAAATATGTTTTGAATAGTCTTTTATATACTTATAACGTTTGCACACACAGAGTTCGGGTCGGGAGCAATATCAGATATCGGGAGAGAAAGGTGACTAAAAATGACAGTTACTTACATTTAAATTGTTGATTTTTATATATCTTTTGTATAATATCATTCTAAAGTAGGGTCCAGTATCACCAGACACTTTCCGAGGACCATAACTTCTACCAGACGCTTTAAAGCAGACAAAAAAATGAATGAATAGCTTGATTTTTTATATTACTTATTATTAGTCTTTTTTTTTTCACAATCTTTGAAAAGTACAGACACGTATAGATGAGAATCAAATATCAATCAGAAAATTCCAAATCATAAAAGACTCGTGTCGAATTGTGCTCCGTCGAATACACGCAAATAAACCCTATATCACTCAACAATGAACTAGTGCGTAATTGATTCCTTTATACGCTTTTCCGACTCGGGTACTTCTGTTCATGACATTATTTCATCGAATTAATTTAGACTCTATATCAATACGTGTAAAGCCTAAAATAGCGACGCTTGGATAGGAACATTTGTGAAAAAGAATATCGCATTACTAAGAAAAGAAAGGAGTTTAATACAGCCCGCTCCGAAGGTTATTTCGCATTTTATAAAGTTCCAAAATTGCTTCTAAGACAATAATAGTTCCCGTGAGTAGGTAATACTTATCAGACAGTATTAGAGAAGCCTAATAGAAAACATCTGTTGTAGTCATTCTAATTTTATTTTAAATCCCAATTACTATTTACACGTGGAAGTGCCATTTTTATTAACCGTGAAACAATATATAGCGTGATATCCGATTTTATTAAGGGAAAATTCGATTTTGCTGTGCTTGAATGTATTAGAATTAGTCTTCATTGGTGCTCCGCTCCTATTGGTCTTAGCGTGATAATATATAGCCTATAAGTGAGCTATATATAACATTTTAAGAATTATTCAAATCGGACCAGTAGTTTCTAATGTTATTACCTCCTGTAACAAACTCACAAACTTTACCTCTTTATAATATTACTAGTTGTTACCCGCGGCTTCGCACGGGTTTTTTTAAATATATTAAATAAATTTAAAATTGTGATCACACATCTAGTGTAAATTACAATAATACTCTTTCAAAAATATTTGTAAGTATCACACGCACATCATCTACTGTAACAGGTAACGTGTACATCATATATGTGAATACTAATAGTGTATCGAATGGGATGGGATTTATCAACAGCCACATAACTGGAACTTTAAACTGCTATATATCACCCTCACTTACTGTTTACTGCCTTTTGGCATAAAAAAAGATATATATATTTATTCTTGGAGTCCAGTACAGTGCACGTCACACGAAGACGAATGCACGGATAACAGTTTATCACTACATAGTGTAAAACAAAGTCCTATTCCACGTCTGTCTATATGTCTATTCACGATAAAATTAAAAACTACAGAACGCGTCTTCATGTCGTTTTCACCAATATATCAAATGATTCTTGGGCAAGGTATAGATATAGTTTGTCTTATTATCAATGCGGGCAACGTCTGCTGAACCCGCTAGCTTAAAAAAAACAGCTAATTAGTTACTTATTTGTCCATAAAATTCCCGTTCAAATAGGTCTAGCCGTTTCGGAGATTACCCGGAACAAATAAAAAAAAAGACATATCGATAGAATAAAAAAAAAAGTTGATATTTGTAGCATCACATATATTTCTAATATAAAATACACTCACTTTACTTTTATTACACGTAATATATCACAAATCAAAAATTGGGAACAAAACTAACGTAGAAATAAAGTTTTTGAGGAGTTTTTGGCGGGATTTTAGTCTGTCATGTAGTGGATTTTATATTTTATTCATAGCCTTGTGTTACTTGTCTTTATATTGTGTTAAATTGGTGACGTTTTATGTAATATGGTTCGTTTATTGTGCATAAGTGAAATGAAAGAAAAATAATACCACGAAGCATGAATTCTTTGGTCTTGAAAATTAAGAGGATAAAAATTTACGAAATGTTATATAGAATATTTGGCTCTTATACCTTTACATTATCTTGGACCTAGAAGAAAACTACCTATATTGACAACTTCAGAATTGGCAGTATGGATTAATTCCTTCGACTATCTTACTGGACGAATATTATTACTACTAAACATTTTGAATAGCAACACAAAATAAACTTTAGAAATGTTTCCGATATAAACGTACCACGTATAATTAAAAATTGGAAACAAAAGTAATGTAGAATAAACCTTTTGAATAGGAACACAAAATAAACCATGAAAATATTTGCGACAGAATGTTATCGCGTTACCATGGCAACGCATATAATACTGACATTAACACGCAGCGGAAGCTTCCAAAATAGTCCGATTTTGAGACATTCTTCGTTAGTGCTCAGCTCCTATTGGTTTTATCGTGATGATATGTAGCCTATAGCCATCCTCGATAAATAAGCTATCTAACACTAAAATAAACTTTCAAATCGGACTGGTAATTCTTGAGATTAGCGCGTTCAACGAAACAAACTCTTCAGCTTTATAATATTAGTATAGATTATATTATAGTAATATAATATAGACCAGCTTTTAACAGGGGATTCCCTCGGACTAATCTAGTTGTTCTATCCTGTTGGAACAATATTTTTTTATGAATAAAAGATACACTAAGTATGTCGTTTTCTGTATCTCACACGTAAGCAAAATTAATTGTTAATCGGTTGAGTAGTTAAGGTGTGAAACAGTAACAATCAAACGAACTCACATTCGCAAATTTAATATTAGTTTGGATTAGCTACCATACGTAACTTCTTTATAAAATAATATAAAACTTAATAGCTACATTTTACCTATATATACATATACCTACATTTTTAGCCGACCGTGAATATAGTCATGGATTAGTGTAAGAATCATTAGGTAATTCAATATTTACCTAACTTCTCCATACATACAAATAATACATACGTATCGTTCGTGGTAATCTGCAAACCTGCTGAACTGATTTTGACGATATCTTGACTGAAAGACAGAGGAATTTGTAGAAAATTATCCACATATTAATTTATATTTCGCAATATTACGTATACAATTTAACTGAAGTAATTTAAAACCAACAAATGTTTAAGGTAACTAACCGGTCATTAATACAAAGTTACAAAAGTAAAATTAAAACATAACTTAAAATTGAAACAGACAAAATATAGTTTAAATGAAATCCCAAAATCTAGTTTACGGGACGGAGTCACAGGTTTACCTTAGTTGTATAAATAAATACATACGTAACTATTTATTACTAATACATAGGTACATTTATATGCTTATAAACACATAAACATATAGTTGTAACTTATTTAAGTTTCTTTAACTAAATAAACGCATATAAATATACAACAACACAGATATTCTATTTGATTATTTTATGCAAATATTTTGTACGGACATTGAACGGTAAGTAAATGCCATACGTTTACTTTTCCTATAATGTACATTCTTGTAATGTTGTTTGTATTTACAAAATGATGATTTATTATACAACGTACTTTATGCCGTAAGCAATTTCCAGCCAAATATTTGTATGATAATTGTTTAAAATCTTATGTTACGTGTACGTATAATACTCATCTTGCTATTTCATAAATAAGGTTTGACGATTTTAAAAGAAAATAAGGGCAATTGTACTTGGCAGCCATGTTCAATCAATCATATTCATATTCAATAATTCATCTTTGTCTTTGTGAAATTATGGTATTAAACAACACATTACATAGACTAGTTGTAAATCTTTTATTCACCAATGTAAAACTAAGTATTCTTTAATATATGTATACCTTATGCCTTAGGTAAACTAAGGCAACCTTAATTAGATTCAATTATTTAGGATTACCACAACAGCTTATTTTATATACACCAGCCTGTATATGTATTGTCTAAACAAGACATAGATGAGATTTAAATAGAGCGTACTCGCGCATACACTCACGTAATCACAGATCACGTCGTCGTGGTTTGGCGGTCAATTTCACTCCCGAATACTCGCTGCAGCCCTCCTCGAAAGCGTCTCAAGCCTAGGTCCGATCGCCAGGAATGGAGCCCTCGAGCACGCTGTAAGCTCGCAAGAGTGATACTAAAAATTTTCATCCACTAGCTCCAATACCCAACACATATCATCCCACATACGTGGTCATAAGAATAACAGATAAACATGTGGTGGAAATGTTTTTTCTTTATTTTTCCAATGTTGGGTAGTTAATTTAGCGAAATTGATAAATTCAAAATACACGTTTGTGTTTATGAGGCACACGTGCAGCTACACATGTGTATCTCACTATATCATGGATTATGTATGATTAGTTTTAGATTAGTCAGATACGGAATGTTGGAGCCGTACTATTGACCGCTTTAAGACTTCGCCCTACAAGCCCGCTGAAGCTGTGAAGCCCATTCAGGCCAACAGGGGTTAGAGAGTTCAAAGAAAATGGAACTAAAGTAGAAACTATAAACCCGAAAGAAACTCTAATGGGAACAAGACCATGATTTCTTGTAAGGATAATAATTAAAATCAGCAAATAAACGTTACCTGAGCTGTCCCAAAGGAAAGTTTAAGCTATAAAGGTTCAGTAATAATGGAGTTTGAACTACAGACTTTGCTTTGAAGAGCTTGGATGTGAATTCTGTAATATAAGACATTTCGATACAGTACCCTTTTTTTATTTTCAAAATGAAAACGCTGTTGACCTGGAAAGGTCTTTACAGCTTCACCGAACTACTGAGGCGAGCGCTGAAGTCACTCAGCCGATTTGGGATGTTTGGGCGACTAACTTAAGGGTGCACGGCACACCTCGGCTTGGGCTGTCGCCTGATTTGTGCAAAAATCACGTCCTATCTGAGCTAACCTAAGCTAAGCCATCTAGATATACGTATATGAGTTATTGAAACATGCATGTGTACCAAGCATGCGTGCCTCAACAACTCTTATGTGTATTTTGTGTCGGAAAAATTCCTCTAAACTATATAGGATAGGATAGGATAGGATACGGAAAATAAAGCTAGAACTCTTTGTCGTTTATTTCACTGAAAAAGAACAAACAGGCGTGTAGGCGTGCACGTGTGTATAGGTGATGTGTGTGATGTTGTAGCAGTGATATAAGGTTTTGTGTCACTGTATCGCGTGAGCAGCGTACTCAAGGGCTCCACGCTGAGGAACGGACCTAGGCTTGAGCTGCTCCCTGCCGGGGGCTTAATCTGATATGCGGGAGCGAAATTTACCTCCAGACCAGATGATGCAGTACCCCATTACAATGAAATGAACATTTTCTCCAGTGTTTGCAATACTAATTAAATTAATAGCGTACACTCGAAACGCAAACCTATTAAACTTCAAACTAAATATCGCTCATTTTCCAATGTGATTACGACCAAAACAGTGGCTTATAATATTTGTTACATATTTGTGATATATATAAAGGCTGCCTATTTAGAATACTGGATGTATTGTATAAACCTTTCTCGACAAAATAACAAGTACCCACTTGTTAACATTCCAACTGTCGCTATGGATCCGCACAATAGAGTTAAGAGTGATACAAGTTTTCATGACCCGGACGTGCTCTCTATAGACTACGGTGACTAGCGACATCCACAAACGAATGTCGAAGGACTTCCTAGTTCATAATAAATTCTTATATAATCCGTCGTCCTTCACTAACGTATGACCATTCCCGTATGTGAGAGTGCGACGACAGTCCATTGTGTCGCTTTACAGCCGGAGGTGGTTGGAATGCAAGCGCTGTTGGAAAGTTAGTGGTTTCTCTGTGGAAAACAATTATATTAGTCGTTAAAATATCCGTTGGTCCCGTTTAATATCTTCTCGTGGGACAATTTAGTTTCCTGTTCAGACGTTTTCTAGTGACGAGATTTTAATATTTATTTTTTCCTTGAATTCAGTTAAAAGTATCTTCTATCAGATATGATGTTCATAAGTTATTTTCGTGTTCGTTTCGTGCTTCGTGTTTGTTATTATATAATCGTTTGGAATAAAACAGAGGTTTTCTTGACTTTTTAAAAATAATTTAGTCTACCAGATGCAGATGCAATTAATAAAAACTTTACTATTTTTAAAGAAAGGAAAGAAAGCTGCAATGATAGGAAGAAAAGACTTGCTATTTTCTCTACTCACTATATCTCGGGTATTGTAATAATAACAATATTAACAACTTGGAAGACAGTTTGACATATAATTATTTTATTGCGTGTTTAAGAATTTTTTGACCAAACCAATCAAATAGCTGTCAACACGAAAAATAAGTTCTAATAATCATGTTAAATACAAAAGACTACTGGGTCTATCATTCGAATTTGGAGTAATTACTAAACCAATATTATGTCATCATGATCAAGTAGAAATGAATTTTCAATAAGAAAACATAAGCATACTGGAAAACGAATGAATAGGTTGATAATTTTTATTTAACTAGTTCCTTATATTTTAGAGTACCTATTAATTTCAGTTAAGTATGTGATGAACGTTAAAAAATATTATTACATGGAAAAAAACCGTACATAAAAGAGCGTGTTTATAGGTTCTTAAAACATTTTCAAAATTAAATGTTATCATGTTTGCGTGGGAATGTGTGTGGTGAACTCACGAACAATCATTCACACTTGTAACATTTCTCCACGATAATATAACGATATGCCTTTTAAATCGTTTTAGGGTAAGGGTCTAAATAAACCGATCGGCGATTTAGGTCCGGCACAAGTTTTCTTTTTTGGTTAAAGACATTTTTTGTGTTGATTCGAAAAAAAAATCGTTTAGCTACCAATAAATACCACGCAAATCAATTTGAGTAATTTCACAAAGGAGTGAAAAAACTTTTTTATTTAATGTTAGAATCTCCATGCAGAAGTTAGTGATTTGAATTGAATTGTAGGTCTTTATTGGTTGAAACATTCAAAATTTGGCATGTAACTTGACGCGGCATGAGAATATTTATCCATTTTCATTTAAAAGTAAAAACCATCAATTTTCGACTTAAGGTAATGTTGTTTGCTAAACAACGAAATGTGTTAAATAATATTTTGAGAAGGCCATTTTCTCTTGCAATCTTTATGGTGTAAAATATAATGGAGAACATTTTCTGAAATTATTAAATACGTTAAACTGTTAAAATAAAATATATATTTGATTCCAAATTGGCATGAGCAGTTTTCCTTTCTCTTCGAGAGTGGAGGGTTACACCTCTCTAAAATGCTTTGGCCGGTTTGAGGTCCCAGTCTGGGCCTGTTTATATGTTTATAGACAGATCTATTGATCATTTATAAAATTTACTTAGAGTAACAAATTTTAAATTACATTTTACTTTACAGATTCATTGCCTTTTCTTTGGGTATTTCGTTTTTTGTAAGATTACTTAAGATGTTTTAAAACGCCGGCATGACAACCGCATCTAGCGATTGTATGTGTTTTTAGTTGATTGAATCTTCGTCTTAATTTTACCATTTTTACTATTCCCTGCATTATTTTTGTAACCGGTAAATAAGCCTCTCTTCCTATCTAAAGTTATTTTCCATCTCGTTGTCTTTTATGGTTTACGCCAACACAATATTGCTAGATCGGGGAGAAGCAAGGATAATTTGCGATTGGCGACGCGCACCACCGTCACGGTCTCTGCCACTTTCACCGGGCAATCAACGCGCCACAAACTCTTCCATACAACTATCAGTTAACTATCGTTTACCGTTTGCTTATATCTTCGTCACGTTTATAAGGTCATTTAGAGGAACTATGGAGTCTGTGATAAACAGGGAATTACTTAAGCAGGACACTACTCATTCATTAGGAGAGTGTCCCAAATACATATAGTAAAAACAAGATGTTTTTTATAGACAGGATAGAAGATAAACCCTTATATTACAGGGAAATATTCTAATTATATAAAGCCAACGTGACACTAATGTTGCCAGACAATCATCCATCTAAGTACTTACTGCGCTCGATATTCCTTAAATTGTTGGTCGGAGGAGAACCGGTGTTTTCAGTACTTTATCCGACTTAGTGCTTACCACTACCACTTCTGATCGGTTTCTTAAGAAGAGACTGTACTTAATCTGTACTTTTTTCCATTTATAACAAGCCTTGATTGACGATAGATTAAAAGGGTCAAATTACGGAAATGAACATATGAATTTTGTACAATTAAAGTTTTTTTTTTTGCATCTAAAAATATTTATTTGTTTGGGCTAATTGATCTTCTAAGAAGTAACGAAAGAAAAACACAACGATCCAAGACCAGCACAGGATAACTAAAAGACGAACTATTTGTATTTTATAGATGTAAGTGTAGGATTATAATCTTACCTGATATTAAGTAACACTGTGGTCTAAAATAGAAACAGGCTAAATAGAGAAAAACAGACACACGTGTGCAGTTGATGGATAACTATTATAGGAGGGTGGTAGCTAGTTAGGTAACTGAAAATGAATATGGAGGCTCAAATAAGACTAAGTTTATTGGTCAACAGATTATGTATGAAATTACATCAAATAGTTATAATCTATAAACAACTTAACCACAGAAAATACACAATAAATAATTTGTCATGGCTCAGACTGGAAGTGGATTGTGATACCTTTCTCTGAATATCCGGTGTGTTTACAGAAAGTGGTCGTTTCTTATTCTATAGGATTGTTGATGAATGTCTAAGAATTAATGTTGTCATTGACATGCAATTTTAGGTTATGCATAATAATAAATATTAATGTGAAACTAATTACAACGCTAAGGCCGTTTCATTTCTGAAAAAATGTTTCCTTGGTGCACGAGAAAACTTAGAATCGATTCGATGTTAACCTTTTTTTATATCAAGTTAATTTTAACATGCATTTTTATAGTCTTTGTATAAGTTAAATAAACATTTGTTTATCGTCATAATTACGTAGTTATATTCATCTATTTCCACATAAGTTGAATATAGACACATTTGAATATGTCGTATTTATAACACTAGCGGGCCTGTGCGAACGTTGTCCTGCCTTAATAATAAAATAAATCCCAAAATTCAACCGCAGCGCCACCTTTCGGGTCGAACTGTGAATCTAAACCATTATAGGATTCACTGGAACACGCACACAAAATTTCATCAAAATCGGTCCAGCCGTTTTTGAGGAGTTCAGTAACATACACACGTACAGAAAAAATGTATACATAAAGATAATTACTCATTATCATACACAATATTCAACATAATTTTCTCTGTTTTGCCTTAGGTAAAAATTGAATGAACATAGATGTCCCTACTGTAATAACAAATTAATTACAAAACAAAAATACTAATGTATTAAAGGAATTTCATTTGCGGTTTTTCAAATTTTCCCTTGCGGTTAATGGGTGAAGTGAATAAATCACAAATGTTCCTAATGCACATATTAAATAGCGTTAATTATACACCGCATTTTTTTTTTCGAAATGATTACGCTATTGACCGAGCAAGGTCTTAACAGCTTCACCGGACTACTAAGGCGAGCGCTTAAGGCACTCAGCCGATTTTTTTTTGGCAACCAGCTCAAGGGTGCACGGTACACCTCGGCTTGGCTGTTGCCTGTTGCATGCAAAATCGCGACCTATCTTAGCTTACCTAGCTAACTATTCATATATGTATGAGTTGTTGAAACGTATATGTGTGCCAATCATACACGCCTCAACAACTCCTCCATATATTTATTATCGGAAAATTGAGAGTTTTTCAGTTCGATAAGGGAAAAAAAAGTAAACCCTTCCACTTTCATGTGTAGGCGTGCACGTGTGTGGGGGTGATCGTGTAGTGTTGTAGCAGTGATGTATATTTGTGTGTCACCGTATCGCGCAAGCAACGCACTCAAGGGCTCCCTACCGAGGGATCGAACCTAGGCTTGAGCCGCTGCCGTGGGAGGCCTAATCGGGTGTGCGGGAGCGAAATTAACCCCCAGACCACGGCGGCGTGATCTGTGGTTACGCGGGCGTGGGCGTGAACACGCTCTGTTTCGAGGGACAGGCTGCTACTCATCGTTCGCTGACGTGATTGAATCAGGAGGGTCGGTAAAAATGTGTCGCGGACGTCTTTTATAACGCGCAGCGTTAGGTACGGTTTCATAGTTTGCGGCGGATACCACTAACGGACTGAATACGCTGCATTTAAACAGCAAACTACACTGTTTGAGTTGCCACCACTAGCTAGACAGAGTGTGGTGCCAGCTCGCTAAGCCGAATTTGTTCGTGTTTTCTTTTCCAAGTAAGACTTTAGTTCAAAGTTTACTACGAGGCTTATAGAATACTTTGTGAGACTTTTAGAAAATATTAATTCACATCTTTTTGGATATAAATACAAACATATTTGACAATGGTAGGCAAAACTTAAATCAAATGAAAAAAATACATGATATGAGCCTGTGATGCCATAAGACTATATGCTTAATCAGAGAATATTTTATATACTGTTAAATGTTGTTTCTTAAAAATGTAAACAACTTAACTGTAACTAACAGGTCGAAATTGAAGAATTAGAAATTTATTTGCCTCACTGAACTCGTTAATACCTGTGGTGTTATAAGCCAGCTTAAAAGAGCTGTATTTGACTTAATAGATAAAACTGTCAAAGCGGAAACTATTTGCTGTCGCATTATCACTATATATTATAAAACAAAGTCCTCTGCCACGCCTGTCTGTCTGTTTGCAATGAACTTAAAAACTACTGAACGGATTTTCATGCGGTTTTCACCACTAGATGAAGTGATTCATTAGGAAAGTTTAGCTATAAATTTATCAAGTTCACTTCTGATCTCGCCTTTAATCATTTTGCCCGAATAATTTCCTTGAGTTAAAAAAACAGCTTAAATATTAACGACGTGGTTCACACACATTGTTCCTGACGTTTATAAGTTTTATTTATTGTTCTTCGATATTGTTTACAAACAAATCGTGAAGAGTAATTGAATTTTCAGAAGGTCTTTGTAGATTCTTTACGCCAATATGCACATATATCATCGTTTCCGATTGAGGACTAACGGTAAATAAAATAATAAAATACCTTACTGTTCCTTACAAATAATTAAATGTTTAACGCTAACCATAATATAAAAGCGATTATTAAAACAATAAATAAATCAATTACATTATTAAGTCCTTACAGTTTTATTAAGCTCGTATATCAGCGAACAAATTGGTTTTTTGAATTTGACGTATATAAGCGGTCACTTATCGCCACACACGGTTTAAGGTCAATCCATTACGGCTTATAAGAGGCGGGAACATAGTTATTAATTACTCCGTACTGTGCCAGACAACTGGTCTTTCTAGTGATACCTTCTGATGACCCTTAATGAGTTATTGTTCTTGAAAATTGGTATTTAAATTAATGTAATCCTACTTTAATATTATTTATTAAACCTTTTTTAATTCGATGTTGTTTTCTTTATTTTACATACTCGTACACCCATCAAATTGTAACTTAAATATAGCTTATACTATAGTTCGGTGAAGCTGTAAAGACCTTTCCAGGTTAACAGCGTTTTCATTTCGAAAAAAAAAATAGTCTTATATTATACAGTAGGGTTTATTATTGAATAACGATATTTTCAAGTATTTTACATACTGCGATTGTGTCTGAGTGGACTCTAACCATCGTACATAGATTTCAGTTTTACGCCAAGGCGTTTTGTGTCCCAGGATAAGTCGATGCATATCCAGTAATACTATCAAAAATGAATGCTTTTAATTTTTTTTTTTATAATTAATGACACAATATTCGGAGATGCCACCTATTTTACGAACATCTAATTATTGCGTATATTTTATTTTAGTTGCAAAGTTTTCATGACCCAATTGTCATATTATGTACAATGACTCAACTGTTTTGACTCGATACTAACTCGATAATTGTCGTCCATAAGGGTGGTATTAACAAGTAAGTGAGAACAGATTAAATCGACATAAACGCGAGCGTATCCACATTAAAAAACTGGTCTCACATAACTTCTTAAAACAAATTACACGAACATTGAAAATATGCAACAGAGATAACGTAAAATTGCATAGGTGACGTCATTGTGACAATGAAGCGGAAGCAATATAAAAATAAGTGATAATTGCCCATTATCAGCGATTTCAACGTGTTACACCGCGCTTTATCTCCCGCCCATTATCAGTGTACGAGCAATATTGATCTCGTAACCTTTAGTATCCGATGTTCGAATGCAAAGTACATGAGATGTGTCACGTACGCGGAAAATTCTAGAAAATCACTATTGTTCGGTTTGTAAATGGTGTCAACACGTACGCGTGTGTCGGTTTGAATTGGATCGTTAGATGTTTGTTTGTAAATAAAAATATTTTCATATGCTTCTTTATACAACAGGTTACAAGGGCCTTGTACTTCTAAGTTTTAAATTGAGTTAACGTTCGTCAATAATTTTTTAAATACGTTGGGCAGATTGACATTCATATAAGTAATTTGAATGATAAAGGCTTTTGTTTTGTGGAGATTAAGTGTAAATAGTTTGTGTAGAATTAATTTATTGCTCTCGTCGATTTTAATTTAGGGATGCTTTGTATAGACTTGAAATACGTGAATCCTTCTTAAATTAGTACTGGAAAATGACAGTTATGTGTCTATTGGAAAGCAAAGTAATATCCAAAAGCAGTAGAGACCTCGAGAGATAGACAACCATCGCCAGTTACTATTCTCGTGCCTTAAGTAAATGTCTCTATGCGTTACCTTCACAGGACTTGAGGTCATACCTTTTTTTATTGAAGCACGACAAAGTGACTACCTAGTGACTAAGTATACCTGATGGTAAGCATAGTACAATCCAAAAAGAGTGGCGACCACCGAGAGACAGATCATCCATCGTCGGTCGCCGCTGTCATGCCGGCCATAATGACGAAAGTCACCTGGTACTGGATATGCACAGGTTGATCCCGAAACGCGACGCGCAAAAGCGAGTCACTATGACGGGCTTTTTCGCCATGTACATGATGGTTGCAACCCAGTCGGGCTGTTAAACCCTACCACCCCGCTATCGCCATTGCCTCGTTCGTTGATCAGCAGGGTGCACCACGTGCAGGTAAGGTTGGCTTGGGTGTTTCAAGTCTTAAGATGTTACTCGACATCTCTTGCACCCCTAAAACTAACTAACTATGGTCGTCACAAGTTTGAACAGTAAATTATATTTTTTTATTGTTGTGCATTTAGTTATGTGGTATTATTTATTATTCACCACATTTTTCTGTTATTTGATTTTCTCTCAACGATTTCTATACAATCAGATCTACGCAAAAACTCGTAACAGTTTCAAACGGATATAGGGAAATATTTAGTAATATATCATTTTTATTAAATAACTAGAAGTTTTTCTTGTAGCCATAATACCATTAATTGTCGAACCATTTAAGATCAAATCCCGCATTATGGATGAAATCCTGTTTTTCAGAAAACATTACACGCATACAATAAATAAACATAGAGTACACTTAAACTTGGTAGAATCATTTGTGAATGAAATAGTTGTCCTGTGTGGGATTGGCACCAATACACCCAGTTCAGTGATGGTAACAGCAAGACGACAGCTGAAACCATCGCTCCATCTTTTTTTCCAACTGATTACGCTATTGACCTAGCAAGGTCTTAACTGCTTCATCTGACTACGATCGCTACATCAGTTTGTTATATTAATAGAAATCTTTCTCATTTAATCCATCAGCCAAACTCTACGAGACAATCGATCAATTATATAAAAAAACTCTTGTCACACCTGAACCCAAAATAAACTTGGAACGCAGCAGGTGAGATTTAAGACCGTTGGGAAAAGGCGACGTGATCAAATGAAGTATATACATTTATTGATCATCTAACTAATTTATACCATACTAATATAGATGTAAAATCTGTGAAATTAATTTCAAGAACTATTGAACCTAATATAATCATTATTTTAGTAACTGAAAGTAACATTGTCGATGGTTATATACTAAGTAATCTTATATATACGAATGCGAATTTGTTTATTACCCAAAAAATATATTGTTTCCGAAGGATAGGCTAAATCTACATTAACGCGACTGATACCCGGTTTCTGAGATACTCGGTTAAACTACCAATAGTTACTGACTCAATCTTCAAGATAAACTGTCGAATGACCCGTCGACTTTTACTGACATTTATCGTATTATTGTGTGTTCAGAAACGCAATTTGACAAGTTATTGAACCGATAAGCTACAATTAAAGTAGCTCAGAAAATGGGCATAAGACCACAAGCTAGAGTGACTAGTCTATTCACGTGACGCAGGTTATTGTTTGTAGGGATTGTAAACAAGAAAATACTATATTTTTGTATAAAGTATAATGCAAACATCACACCTAAGTTTTCTAATCCTTGCAATAGTTCTAAGCGAGTTTGCTAAGTGGTAGCCTGCTTGGATACCGCGTAGATTGTCGTTTGTACAAATCGCTCCAATGAACTAGTGTTTTTGGGGAAGAAGAACATCATAATGAGTACGGTGGTTTTATAAACCCGCCCGACTATATATCACTTTCAAGTTAAACATCTGTTAAGTACATTAGAGGTGTGTCCCGGAAGCCGCATTTGAGAGGCAGTCGTCCACCAAGCTTAGCATGAACACCAATTGAAATTGAGGTCAAACATTAAACTAGCAGGGCATAAGTAATACTGATCAATTCTCATGTACTAAATATTCTTTTTGAGTATTGTATATCAATGTTATGTACATAAAATTGAAACATTTATTTTTTATGGGAAATACTTCGAAACAGCTGAACCCTTTCGAGGGGACTTTTACTGACAGGAGTTTCCAGATTAAAATTTAGACTACATACGCTTACGTTTTCTATAGTGCTAATGTTAAAATTGAATGGATTCAATTTATTTATTTTTTTATTACGTGGGGAAATCCCTTATGGATACGCCACCCTCTCGGGAGAGAGTGGGTTATGTCCGACTCACACGGACTAAAACCCCACGGTGTACCGACAAGCCGTATTTTTGGGGCGGCAAGGGATCGAACTATGCTAGTCCCCTTGGATAGGCGCCGCAACGGTCTTCACGGCGGAAGGTGGCCGCCGGGCTCCTACCTAATAGGGAGACAGACTGGGTACACACCAGCTGCCTCCCCTCGTCCGCCGGACCTTTGCAATGAGGAGATGGGCCCCAACCCATCCCCTCAGGTCCGGCTATGGGGGCGGGAAGAGGCGGGAATATCGTCATCTCCTCCCTCCAGTCCTCCGTTGGCAGAGAGGGCCACTCAGAGGGTCATCCTCGCGTACCCACTTCGCCGCCTCCTTCTGCGAGATGACGATCCTAAACTAACAGAGTATATGTAATACTGATCAATTCTTATTTACAAAATGTTATTATTCGATTATATATATATATACATAAAATTAAAATGTTTATTTTTTCTGGTCAATACTTCGGAACAGCTGAACAATTTTTGACAACATTTTTACTGACAAGACTTTCCAGAGTATATTTTTTCTCGATCTGACTATGCTATAGACCTAGTAGCAAGGTCTTAACAGCTTCACCGGACTAGTTCTTTCCAGAGTAAAATTGAGACTACACACCCGTACGCTTTCTATAGTGCTATACAGTAATGATAAAATTGAACCCCTTCGAATTAAAATCAATTAAATCATCTCTATTTGTATAAAAATACGATAAAACTAATATTATAATTTATGCCGAACCACGCTTAAGTTGTAAAGAATAACAAAGTATTTCTTTTAACGTACATGAATATTAATAACTTGCAATAACCTTATAAATAACGATATGAAAATGTATCTCTGAAGTTATCAATTGCAACATTGACAGATCAAAAGTCACGGCTTCCTATTGTTTTTTCTTAAATGCGAAGCTATTTAAGTCCATCGTTAAATCTCCAAGCTTGTTATTGCGTCGGAAATGAAATCGATAATTTGAATTGTTACGACTTTGGCAATGACGGAATTTTGTTCTATCACGACCGAGTCTAAGGGGCTGATGTTGGCGGCAGTAGTCGATCATTTGCCAATTTGATTTGACCTATATGGTTGTCATTAATATAATCGCTATCATGTATAATAATTTTAACCAAGATATAATCGCATACAATTTTAACTTATTTAGTTTGATCCTATGTTAAAATGTAAAGCTTATTATTAAATTTAAGATTTAGCACACTTAATTTTTTTTTTTTTTTTCGAGATGTCTACGCTCTTGACCCAGCAAGGTCTTAACAGCTTCACCGGACTGTTTTCGTCAGAAAGTTATATTATGCAGCTTACTATACTTGGCCACTAGATGGCGTTGTCCTACATATTATGTAAATTTATAGGTATGTACTTGTGTTTATTAATACATGCATAGATCTTAGCGTCAGTCTAGAGCTACAATCTCAACTGATATTATAGTCTACTTTGATAACACGCTACACGTGGCAGGAGAATGTTTATCAAGAGCAGATGTTGGAATACTCCTAATGGTGCTTGGCTATAGATTTAACGTGAGGATTGTAGTTAACCAAACGTGCTTAGAAAACGCCCTATCGCTATGTTATAATTACAGCAGGATGATTTCCTTCATCGAAAGGTATGATTCTGTCACAAGGATTCAAACCTACGTCGATCGACAATATATCCGAACACACTAAACACAGAGGCGTCATCGCCCACGCAACAGAAACGTGGGAGCGTCATATCGACTCCATAGGCGATGAACAGCCCTCAATTCATCGTCTATGTAAACAACTGACTGCCGAAAAGACGCCAATCAGACTTCTATACAACGCCCACGGACACCTACATTTTCGTGCGAGTGAACGAGCAGAGATTTTCGCAGATTTCCTGGAAAATCAATTCACTCCAAACCCGATCCGGAATCTACAACACGAGAGTATGGTGACCGAGGTAGTGAGAGAGAAGCTGGACACGCAAATCGACCCGCAAGACGATCCGACATTCGTCTCGCCGTCTCAGGTGCGACGCGTTATCCAGACGCTGAAGCCGAAGAAGGCCCCGGGCGCGGACCGTATCACAAACACAGCGCTGCGCCATTTGCCGTTCAAAACCGTCGCGGCAATGGCGCGCCTGTTCAACGGGATACTACGCTCGGGGCACTTCCCTGAGAGATGGAAGCTCGGACGGGTTATCATGATACCCAAGCCGGGGAAGGATACCCGGAAACCGGATAGCTACAGGCCCATAACGCTCTTGAGCACCTTGTCAAAGGTGTTCGAGAAGCTGTTACTACAGTTCCTGACACCCCATCTACCACCCAGGGGTGAACAATTCGGTTTCCGTAGTGAACACTCTACGACGCTCCAACTCTGTAGAGTTATACACAAAATATCGGCCAGTACGAATAACAGGCAGTACTTCGCAGCAGTCTATCTAGACATGGAAAAGGCGTTTGACAGAGTATGGCACGAGGGCATGCTCTACAAGCTGTTGACGTCTTCCGCGCCTTTGAGACTGGTGCGCATCATCGCCTCCTTCCTGAGAAACCGCCGAGTGGTAGTGGCGGTTGAGGGCGTACCCTCCACGGAACGCCGGGTACGCGCTGGGGTGCCCCAAGGCAGTTGCCTCTCGCCTGTGTTGTATGCTCGATATACCGACGACATTCCCCGGGTCGGCCGGGCAGAGCTTGCGTTGTACGCAGATGATGCGGCGTATTTGGCGGTTTCCGCGAATAAAAAATGCGCCGCAGACTACCTGCGTCCGACTTTAGCGGCTCTGCCCGACTGGCTAGATCGGTGGAGAGTGACGGTCAATGTTGACAAAACACAGGCGTTCATCACGGGTGCAATCCCGTATCCGCCGCCACTACTCCTACAGGGGAAAAGCGTGCCATGGTTGAGGCAGGCCAAGTACCTAGGAGTACACATAGACTGTCTCTAGAGGTTCAAGAATCACACCGACTTCATTATCGGTCGAGTTCGAGCGACACGGGCTAAATTAAAGCCCGTGCTAACATCTTCGCTCCCTCTGCGAACGAAGCTCGGGGTTTACAAAACCTATATTAGATCCCGTTTAACATACGCGGCACCGGCCTGGTACGCATACCTGTCGGAGTATCAGAAGGAGAGGCTTAGAGCTCAAGAACGTCTGAGTCTAAGGACCATCACAGGAGCCCCTCGGTTCGTGCGCAACGCAACCATTGCGCGCGACCTAAAATGGGAAGGACTAGACGACTACATTAGAAGGACAGCCACAGCCATGTTCAGGCGGGCGGATGCGTCGAGCTTCACTTACATCAAGGGAATTGCTCCGCTACACGCGAGACCGCCTGACAAGAGCTACAAACCGTCCCCGAGAAACCTGGCTATCGTAGAAGATAACCAAGAAAACTGAAAACCTGGAAAAGCAAGAACACCAACCGCTCTAATGAGCGAGAATAACCTAAGGACCGATGCATAGTTATGCATTGCGAGTGATATCACTGCAAGAGGCATCGCCTCGGCACAGTACCCTCGCCCGCCCACACCAGGGTAGGCAGAGAAGGCCCCGCGGAGAGGCGTCATCGCTTTGTGGTCTGGTGAAGCTGTTAAGACCTTGCTAGGTCAATTGCGTAGTTCAGTTCGAGAAAAAAAATAAGGCGTCATCGCTTCAAAATGTATGTACGTGAACTAACGACTATACCTCAGCTATATTTACGAAACATGGATTACTACAAAGGCCAAAATACGAGGAATTAACTGTCGACTTATAAGTATGTAAAGAGCCACGACAGGAACACAAGAATATATTATAATATTGAATCGACTTTAACAAAAAATAAAGTGTGTCATACTTCACAATCTTCTTCGAAGTTTGGAAAATAAACAAAGCTTAAGTCAGTACTTCATGTCCCATTAGTTCCGTTCCACATAAGAACATTAATAACGCATTCAATTCGGTGTCGCTGCAAACATGCTAGATAAATATAGCAGATCGACTTAGTCTCTAGTAAACAGACTATAATATAATGTTACAGATTGTTATTAACCGGTCAAATAATTGCGAAGAACGCAAGCTTTTCGCTATTAAATTGTAGACGCCGCGGGGTAAACGCGCAACAGCAGACACTATTGCGATATTCTAAATAGTTCAATAACAGCAATTAAATACGTCAACGATATTGAGAATGTAGTCTGGTGAAGCTGTTAAGACCTTGCTGGGTCAATAGCATAGTCATTTCGAAAAAAAAAAGATATTGAGAAAAAGTTATTTATGGACCAGCTAAATATTCTTCTGTTTTATCTATACTAATATTATAAAGAGATAAAGTTTGTGAGTTTGTGACGTTGTAGGGGGTAATCTCAAGAACTACTGGTTCGATTTGAAAAATTCTTTCATTGTTATATAGCTCATTTATCGAGAATGGTTATAGGCTATATATCATCACGCTAAGACTAATGTGAGCGGAGCAACAATGAAGAATGTTTAAAGATCGGGTTATTTTTTCCTCTTGAGAGCTTTCGCTGCATATTAGTTAGCCCAAATTAACTATGTCCACGCGAACGAAGTCGCGGGCAGAGGCTAGTACCTTATATGTTTGATCACAATATCGTTTGATAATTATGTGTTCTAAGATGGTTGCTAATACGTTAACATACTCCTGTCGTATTACAAACATAAACCTGATTAAAGTTGAAAAAAAAAAATGTAATTTGTAAATTTAATAAAGATGAACAAATTCATTTTTGGGTTATGTGGAAAATGGGAAGAAAGCTCATAGGCGAAGAAAAATAGGATGAAATGTACCTTTTTTAATGCGAATATGCATAAAACTTACTGTTGCAAAAAACGAAAGACGCGCCTTTGTATTTGGATGGTAGCATAGAAGAAGCGTAATTCTTGAACACAGCTATTGAAACATATTTGCAGTTTGTTGATGATAAATTTCGAACTTTACCTTGGCGGCGAGCCAGGCGGGCATTAGAAAAAACCCTAACATCGTACTATAGTCTAATTAGGTTATTGTCTTTCATCGAAAACTACAACTTATCACATTTTAGCTTACGGAAATCGACTTGGTTTTTTAATATCATCATGACATGACAGCTTGTAAGAGAACCATTACGGATATACAGGTCTCTTCTTGAATGAGGTTATGGATATAATCTCCGCGTCAGCCCTCAACGTATTGACGATATAAACCTCCAAGTAATCGTCAGTTTTATATTCTCACATATTCAGTGGTATACAAGAGTACGTCTCAGGTTCAGTTCTCCACGTGATGTTTTCCACATGACAAACTTTAAAATCATGTTATTAAAGAGCGTTATATATAAATAAGCAATGGTTAAGAACATCTTCCTTCTCTGTGTCTCAGGCTATTCTATTCATTCTTTTTTGTGTGTAGTTATGCACGAGCTTTACCGTTATCAATAAAAAAAATGAGTTTTCTTTTTCGTTATAGTCAAAGCTCGACCACTGGACGAGCATTCATATTATTAATTATTTACCTACAATCAAAATTTCATAAATTATTCGATTATCCAATTATCGTTTTGGGCTTGTTAGTTTGATAATAATATGTTGTATATATTCTTACGCTATGACATCGCTACTGACTCATAACGCTATACCAATAAATAAAAAGGAAACAATAAGTGTAATGAAACCTTATTAGAAGCACTTACAAAGATCAACCCTCGTAATACACGACATATTGGCGCTATATATAGACACGACTGAGCAATCGCTTAGATGGAGCTTTATAGCCCCTTGGAGTAATGTAGCTCATAAAAAGCCACCAGTAGAAACTAACTTGGAACTACCTTTCCAATACATTCAGTAGATGATTGCATCCTAATGTTCAGTCTTGTTTTGCGTTCTGGGCACACTATAAAAAGATGCACTGTGAGGAAACGTATGATATAGTAATTTCATGATTAGTGGACACATGTTCCTTCCGATAAATGATGCACCATTTATGTGAAAAACTTCTTGCAATAGTTATATTATTGAAATATTAGGGTTTTGCGTGAAGAAACGTTTATTTCTTATTAATACAGTGCTTCTTGAAATATGTGTTATTATTACTACGTAATATCTTCTGTAATTATATCACTTTTTGTTCACTCACTATCATCAAACTCATCGCTAGTAGAAATTATTAAATTTTGCTCACACTGTTCTGTAAACATACTTTTAGCAAGACTTTGATGACGTTTTTTTATATTATAGGCGGCAAACGAACAGATGGGTCACCTGATGTTAAGTGATCACCACCGTTCATAGACACTCGCAACACCAGGGGAGCCGCAAGTGCGTTGCCAGTCTTTGTTCGGGGAGAAGAGTAAGGGAAGTAGGAAGGAGATGGAGAGGTGGGCTTCCGGCGCTCTTACTGATCGGACGAAACGTAACAATCCAAACACTGTTACTTCACGTCGGTTTTCTGTGGGTTGGGTGGTACCACCCCGGGCAAGCCTACCAAGTCATGCTGAAACCAGTAATAGCTTCAGCATGGCTCTACCACCTGCAAATGCATACAAATCAACATTATCCTTACTTTGCTGAGGATTGATTGTGGCAAAGATTGATATGTAATCATTTCTGTTATGCTCTCATGCAGAATAAGTTACGAGGTATCGACACTATCATTTCTTCAGATCGTTAATTTTAGAACTAGCAATTGTACTGGACATGTCTCTAGGTGTCGATTATTTTAAATTCGATGTATAAGTGATTTTCAGTTATCTAGGTATGTCAGGAGTAGAACCGAATGAATCTAATCAGCGCAGCGAATGATTTGCATTAACATGATTGGTTCATGTTTCATCGTATCCGGAGATTAACCGCAAGTGGATTTGCATATTGGGAATGGTTAATACGGCGTGTTATGCACACCTATATAATATGTCTAACGGTAGATATATGTATATAAAATCACGGAATAAAATATTCGATTTTTGGAAAGTAGGGACACAAGCATTTTCGATATTGTCATTATTCGAATGATATAAACCGTTTGGCTATTTGCAATTGGTAAATTAGAACTCTCCAAGTTTAAACTAATTAATTGCAATCTGGTGGAGACTCTTTTTATTGGACATTATTTTATTATATTCTTTATTTATAATATATTTGTCACTATGTTGGTATATTTATATATTAATCCTAATACCACTCCATATAAATTTTATAAGGAGATAAAGTTTCGTATATATTTGTCGTAAGTAGTCTTTGGAATTACAAGTCCGATAATAAAAAATATTTTTCCGATAGTTAACTAATTATGTCTGAGTGTTACAGGCAATACAGTTTACATTTTATTGATTGAGTTTTATAGTTTAATTAACAGGTACGAACTTGTGAAAGGTTGCTAACATTTTTTTTCCGACGCAAAATGCATATAGGAGTTGTTGAGGCACGCATGCTTGGTGTTCATGCATGTTTCAATAACTCATATACGTATATCTAGATAGCTTAGCTTAGGTTATTTCAGATAGAGCTAGACGGGAACCGACACCGATGTGCCACCACTGTAGTGACTGCGATGTCGACACGGCGCAGCATACACTCCAGGAGTGCCCAGCGTGGGCCAATGCCCGTGCTATCCTGGTTGCGGAAGTGGGAACAGACCTCTCCCTTGCTGCTGTGGTGCAGGCCATGATTAAGGACCACGTTTCATGGAACGCGATGCTCACTTTCTGCGAGGAAGTTATGTCGCAGAAAGAGGAAGATGAAAGGCAACGCGAGCGGAGTGCAGAGGCGCCTATCATCCGTCGACGCGGCGCGCGGCGTCGCAGACGTGGTGGAGGTGACTTTCACCAGAGACCGCCCTGAGGGACCCTCCCATGTAGGCTACGTAGGTATGGGGGGAGTAGGATTAGGAAACCTTTGGCTCGCCTACTTACACGGTAACTAGGCAAGACTGGGGGTTAGGTGGGCGTAGGGACCGAGTAGGTAGGTAGGCTGGTTAGGGATAGGGATGGTTAGGCTTAGGGACAGTTAGGTTGGGGGAAGGGGGGGACGGGTAGGTAACATCTGGCTCGCTTACCTACTTAGTGGGCAGGCAAGGCCATGGGATTGGCGGGCGCAGGGTCTGAGATAGGTAGGGTAGATTAGGATTGAGGTAAAGGGGGGTGCGTAGGTTAGCGTAGGTCGGAGGGGACCGCAGGGTGGCTCAGGCGGAGGAGGAGTAAACCTCTGTAAAAAATCAATCGTGGGACGGTGGCGGCGCGGCTTAGCCTCACCGCTGCTGGCTGAACCCAGGGGGAAAGGATCGGGGGCCTGGACTACCATTGCACGGGTTCGGCGGGCTGGGAGGCAGTCTTGCAACCGGGTTGCCTCAGCCGGGTGCGGCGGGGGAAACGCCTGCCGCCGGGGGTGTCGCGGAGCATACTCGCGCTGTCCCGTGACACTTCCTCAGTGCGGCGTAGATTGTCGTGGAGTTTTAGCCGGTTAGAGTCGCCGTAAGGCTCCACCCCTGCGTGACTAGCACGTAGGTGGTGGGCGGCTCAAGTCGAGCTTCCCCCCGGAAGCTGGTAAGTCCATGAGGATTTTCTCTCCACGTTAAAAAAAAAAAAGGTTATCTCAGATATGTCGCGATTTTTGCACAAAACAGGCGACAGCCCAAGCCGAGGTGTGCCGTGCACCCTTGAGTTAGTCGCCCAAACATCCCAAATCGGCTGAGTACCTTGAGCGCTCGCCTCAATAGTTTGGTGAAGTGGTAAAGACCTTTCCAGGTCAACAGCGTTTACATTTACAAAAAAAAAATATAAAATTTGTATACTCATGATTTTAACATGTTTAAAAGTTTGTATACTTTCTTGTACAAAATAATCTTTAAATATTGGACTCATAACATCTTTAGGTTATAAATAAGGTCGTTTATTGAAAACATTAACATATTTAATTTTAAAAGCATTTATATAGTAGGGAATATGTTCAAAATAGGCTTCAATAACAGGCAAAATAATTCCAACAGATATCTTAACATGCATTTTATATACATGAATAAAATCTATCCCTCAACCAATAAATCACAGAGATGACGGTACATATCCCAAACCGTTTAGCATGTAATATGTCGAACAGGCTTTCTTTAAGGGGCTCATCGCTGACGTATCGGAAAAGGTGTTTGGTGGAACAATCAATAAACCGTCCAATTTCCAAGAGCTCGCCTTGCTCCTTTTACAAAAGAAATAACGCTTGCTTCTATAGACCGTTGGAGGTCTAAGTAAACTAGTGATATCGCCACTTCTCACACGTCACTCGCTATAATCCGCTCAATAACATAAATTTCTTGGAGGCATGCTTCTTTATTGGATTTGTCGTTGCCAGCGAGCCATTGAACCTTCCATATAGGCCGTCCCGTAAGGTGCTATCGAAAATGGAATTTGTACAAAAATCAGGGCAAATCTGCACCCAATGTTGTGGGGAGAATTATCATGGACAGGTTGGGTTTGTGGCGTATTTGGGTCACTTAATCTTGGAATTCGGTGAAACACAGATGCTTAACTGACTTTTGTAAGATTACTGTGGAATTAGATGAGAAATATTTAGGTATTATTGGTTGAAACAGTATATATTTAGAACAAATTGTATTTTTATTACGCTACTATACCCACAAACAATAACATTGTAATAGTGCTTTCTTTATTCTTCTTTCGGTATGGCATCTGCTTATGTACGCAATTTCGCCGATGTGAATAGGCTTGTTTACTATCCTAAGAGATTCTAGAGTTGCCACTTTAACATGCCCTGGAAGAACTGTGCTGTTTTTTCTGACTCGTTGATCACGTGAGGTGAAGCGCTCTATATCCCAATATATACTTTTAGTGGGTATTTGTTATATTACCACATTATAAAATAATCGTTCTTCAAATTTCTATTTCTATTACCGTGTATTCTACTGCTTTGTATTTCTTTTTATTATGTTTTTTTTTTTGCTTAAGTTCCATTTTGCGTTTGATTATAGGTTTCTTATAGATAAAACTTTTGCAATTGGTTACTTCGCTTTTTTCGCTGGCAAATAAGTAACTTTTACTGCTTTTCTATCAGCCATATGTCGCATTTATTTTAAAATTCGAATTTAATATATATTTTGGTTGATATTTAGACGTATATGGGGTAAATAATTATAAAACATAACGGATTCAAACAAGTGTATTTACAACAATCAAACACATTTATAATATGTCATCTGAAGAAATGTAAATTAACATAACTTATCATCTTGATTACCACTTACTTGTTATTCTAATGGATAGTAATATGATATTACTGTACTTTTTGTCGGCGGCTCAGAACTTGTATGAGAAACAGATTTAAGTTTTAATGCTACCAACATTAACGCTACCAAATAAAATTTCATATAAATCTCAACCTACGCGTATATTTATCATAGCATTTGTCAAACTCGCACCAACTTTATTTTTGATAAATTGCATGCATCGAGGTACCCACATAGAGAAAGATATATCAAGGCACGTCTCAACAACTAATGCGAGCCACCTTTTAGATAACATATTTTCTACACAGCTGTATATTGTTCTACTTTAAAATCAGCAATATAATGCCTGATTTTAACTTATTTTTAATCGATTTAAAAATTTTAGGGGTTACTATGTTCGGCTGTATATTTTTTTTTTCTCTGTTAATCAACGTCTTCATCAATTGTGAACTTTTTTGTCAAAAACAATTGTGTCTTTATTAAAAAATTGGTTTACACTCAAGGTAGGAGACTCATATAAATATAATTAATTACCGTCTTCAGGGGTTAAACTTTTTGGAACTTTTTTGATTTTCATTCGCTTCTCGTCTACTTACGCACACCGATATTTTTTTTTTGGTTTAATTACGCCAACAATCCAATAACTTATTAATAATTTTACAATATTCTTTTTGAATGATTGTTCAGATGGTGCCCACTATAAGAAATAATGTTTATTTTTAAGTGAACTATTTTAGCAGATGTAGGTTTGCATAACCGCTAAAATGTATTATAGTAATGTATCCTTTTGAGCAGCTGTACTCAACCTGAGGCCCGCCGCATGGGGTGTTTGTAGCGGACCCACACGATAATACTTTATTTTCCATTATTTTAAATTTCTCGCCCATCAGAACAACTATAAACACTCTAAGTATATTAACTAGATTCCTGATAACCTGACCGCAATGCGTTCCTTATGATATAAGGGTTATACCAAGCTTGTTTTATAAAACAACCATTTTTCACTACATTGTTAATTTGAAATTACGTTTTTTAAAATATAATTATATAATTTTTTTTTTTCAATTAGTAGTGGTAGAGCCATGTTGAAGCTATTCCAGCATGAATAGGTCGGCTCAAGTAGTACCACTCTCTCACAAAGAACCGACGTGAAGTTACAGTGCTTGCATTGTTGCGTTTCGTTTGGTTAGTGAGAGCGCCGAAGGCCCATGTCCCCTCTTTCCCCTCCTTTCCACTTCTCTCCCTATTCCTCCTCTTTCTTCCCTTCCCTTCCCACTCCAAACACAGTTTAGCAACTCACTTGCGTCTCCCTTGGTGTTGCTAGTGTCTATGGACGGCGGTGATCACTAAACATCAGTTGACCCAGACAATATGAGTGAAACGTGTTTGTAGCCCGTTTTAAAAAAAGGTTGAGTACTACTGCTACAGAGCGTCATTGCGTTGTATAAATGAAATTATCTTTGAGAAACACTAAAGACGGTTTATTACACCATAGTTCTAAACTTCTCCCATTCTTCTATAGTTATCAAAACTGAGTGTTACATTGTACCTAACCTAGTCCTTTGTTTTAACTTTATGTGTTGAAAGAACGCTTTGTTTAATAAATTCTCTGAAGTACACGTTTATAAAGGATTTCAGAGAAAGCGGAAGTTGGCAAGCAAACTTTTGTTTCTTAGCTACGTATCTGTAAGGAAGCTTGTCGACATAGTCTCAAATTCTGTACAGATTTGCAATGCCTTTGGGAACAAACTTTGCAGACCGGTATAGCAAATTTCCAATTATACGTTTCTTGTGTGCATACTTTTTACGAAACACTCTGAACATTGCCGATTGGTCCAATCAACTGAAGTTATTATTAGCCGTAAAATTTATAAGAATTATTGTTACACATTATTTATTTAACAAGAAAGCGCAGACTATTATCTATACTAATATTATAAAGAGGTAAAGTTTGTGACGTTGTAGGGGGTAACCTCAGAAACTACTGGTCCGATTTGAAAAATTCTTTCAATGTTAAGTATATAGCTCATTTATCATGGTTATAGGCTATATATCATCACGCTAGGACCTATAGGAGCGGAGCACCAATGAAGAGTGTTTAAAAATCGGAGCTCTTTGCCTCTTGAGATCTTCCGTTGTATATTAGCGATAGCCCATACTAACTATTCCACGCGAATGAAGTGGCGGACATAGGCTAGTTAAGATATAAACTTCAATCTCAATATCTGCACGTTTCAAAATTTTGCTTGAGTTTCATGAGGAACTTGTTATATGTTGTATCATACAATTGATCATACAAGAAATATATCTATCTTCTATATATGTATGTATATTTAATAAAAATGCAGTGCCTTTGTGGCTCAAAAACGTCAAAACTATTGAACGATTCGACATAGGACTGTGACGATTCGATGCGGAGTTTTTCGTAGGTGATTATTTTTTTAGATTGCATTGACCCTCGGCCAATTTTTAAAAATTAAAACTTTATTTGATGAGCAGTGGAACATGACTGTATCAGTTAATATACTATAATCATTTTCTCATATGACTTTTGCAGATTTGCTTCGAAAACAATTGTAACAACGGGCAGAAGCTAATTTGTAATATCAAATTGGTATCTTCCTGAATTGCTTTATAATCGAAATAACGCTACCCTAAACCATTCCTAATTGATGTTTTCATCGTTTTTTTATACGACCTCGTTTTTAATCATACAAACAAGTTTTAATTACAATCATGAATCAATATGCATATTTAGCGAGGCTATAAATGAGTTCTTGGCATCTCATGAACGGTCTACCATATAAGGATTGCCAATATTTTCCTTTACGAGGAGAAAGTTTTATCATGCCCTAATAATAAAATACCAGTATTTTAAGAGATATATATATGAATAAATGAAATTGAAGTGACTGTGTAATGTCAAAATGTCAGCTTTTTACTAAAGGGATATGAAAGTGTATACAGTTCTTATAAGAAAATGACAATTTATAAGATATTCGTCTTTCTGTTTGTTCAGGTTGATCTCCGAAACGGTTGGCCCGATTTCGACGAGACTATATCTAGCATAGCTGATGTTATAAGGAATAACTTAGGCTATATTTCTATACTATTTCTATAATAAAAGCGACATATGAAGAGATGCAATATAGAGCCCTCTTGTTGGGAAAGTTTGGCAGCACAACTGCCAGAATGGCGCAGGATGATAAACAGCCAAGTACGCGAGTTCGAGGCTCAGCATAAAGCTGACCTTGATACCAAACGCGACCAGTTAAAAGGTCGCCCTTCTGCTGTCATAACATATCATTTTGAGAACGGCGTAATCACGTGTCCTCAATGTTCACGAAGTTTTGCCGCGAAGATAGGCTACATAAGCCATCTTCGAGCACACCAGCGCCATTAATAAGTTTAAAGGTCAAAGTGGTCGCCATAGCCGAAACTGGTCGGACCAATCATCATATTAATATTACAAAGAGGTAAAGCTTGTGAGTTTGTGAAGTTGTGGGAGGTAATCTCAGGAACTTCTGGTCTGATTTGAATAATTCTTTCAATGTTATATAGGTTATTTATCGAGAATTGTTATAGGCTATATATCATCACGATAAAACCATCAGGAGCGGAACACCAATGAAGAATGTTTAGAAATCTTAAGAGCTTCCGCTGCATCTTAGCGGTAGCCTAAAATAACTATTCCACGCAAACGAAGTCGCGGGCCGATTTTATTTGGGCAACTACTAGCTCAAGGGTGCACGGCACACCTCGGCTTGGCTGTTGCCTGTTACATGCAAACTCGCGACCTATCTTAGCTAACCTAGCTAACTATTCATATATGTTTGAGTTATTGAAACATACCAAGCATACATACCTCGACAACTCTTATATGTATTTTATGTTGGATAATTTTTCTAAACTATATCAGTTCGATAAGGAAAAATAAAACCCTTCCACTTTCATGTGTAAGCATGTGTGTGGAGGTGATATGTGTAATGTTGTCGCAGTGATGTAAGATTTACGTCACAAACTTTGGTATTTGGTATTATTATTAGTATAGATTATTAACAATATTTATTAACCCATACGTATAATACCTACAGGCCTTTAGTAAAGTTCTAAACAGTATCAAATTGTTTCGTCCACAATGGCATATCTCAGAGGTAGCATAGGTATAGCGCGCTGTAAAGGTAATATAACCTTTCAAATTGAAGCCATTGTAGTAGGGCACGCATTGTCTAGCTTTATTTGTGACGTCATAAGCTTTCAGAGTTGTTCGGCCTAATTAAAATCTCTTTAATGGCGGGGAACGTTCATGTTGATTAGATTTTAAGGTGCTCGGAGTACTTTCCATTGAATTGAATGGATCCTGGTTATAAATGAGTATTTTTATTAGAATAAGCTTTTAGAGGTAATAAATTGTGATTTGTAAAGATGTTTTAGAAATGATTTTGTATTTAGATTAGTCGGAGATATTATGGTGGATACTTTGTATTGCTATTCGTAATCAAGGAAAGTATTTGAATATTTGAGGTTTTTTTTTAATAAATTACTTAAATTTGACTTAACTACCATTACAAATATAAACAACAATTTTATCATGCCATTTATTAGTAGGGCGAAAAACATTTATAAAAAAAATCAACTTTTTTAACTTAAATATAAAAGTTAGATATACGCTGACGTTGTCTTTTTTGTAGGCATTATTAAGTTCTACAACTTTTGTCTAGAACTCTTTTTTTTTTCGAAATGACTACGCTATTGACCCTGCAAGGTCTTAACAGCTTCACCGGACTACTAAGGCGAGCGCTTAAGGCACTCAGCCGATTTTCTTTTGGCAACTAGTTCAAGGGTGCACGGCACACCTCGGCATGGCTGTTGCCTGTTGCATGCAAAATCGCGACCGATCTTAGCTAACCTAGCTACCTATTCATATATGTATGAGTTGTTGAATCTTATGTGTGCCAAGCATACACGCCTCAACATCTTCTCCGTATATTTATTATCGGAAAATCAAGAGTTTTTAGTTCGATAAGGGAAAAAAGTAAACCCTTTTATTTTCATGTGTAAGCGTGTAGTGTACACGTGCGTGGGGGTGATCGTGTAGTGTTTTAGCAGTGATGTATATTTGTGTGTCACCGTATCGCGCAAGCAACGCACTCAAGGGCTCCCTACCGAGGGATCGAACCTACGCTTGAGCCGCTGCCGTGGGAGGCCTAAGCGGGTAATTTCTAGAACTCAATCATATATCTCTCAACGTTAAGGCAGCGTTCGTAAGAAACGTTTTCGTTCAACCGTTTTATTTTCTCGACTTACTTTGCAAATCCGGCTATCACAAAAATCTTTTCATTTTTCGGGTTAATAAATAAGCCTATAACAAATAACGTGGCTTTCTGTTGGTAAAAGAAATCTCAAAATCGACTTTGTTAGTTCCTGAGATTATCTCCTACAACGTTAAAAACTCATAAACTTGACATCTTTATAATTTTAGTATAGATTTTAAATCGATTATTTGTGTTTGCATTGTCTGCCTATCAATCAAGCCTAAATGGCAAATTAATCAATTATGTCATGGAGTGCAACATCGAAGAGGTTTAATCGCTCATTATGCAAATTTAATTCACGCACGCCGAAGTAGGCGAGCCATAGTATGGTATTATATATATATAATAATATGAGCTATGCTTCCTATTTCATTTCTCGGGTACTGCAAGTAATAGTAGCTCCTAAAACCGCAAATTTCAACACGGAAGCTTCGAACGGCTAAATGATGAAGGCTTCACGGCGCGGTCGTCGCCCTCGCGCGCCCTAATATTCCTACTCGCATACATATGTTCACGAAAGTTCGAACTAACGCTCTGTTACGGCTTTGTCTGTATTAGAATTTAAAATTTTCTTTTTGGTTTTAGACTTTCTGTTGCTTCAGGATATTAATACATTAAATCGGTTCAGCTGTTCTCGAGATTTACGCTTAGCAACACATTCAGAAATTCATTTTTATATTATAGATTCTTTCCATTAATATGACAAATTCAATTCAAAAATAATTTTAAAAAAGGCTTTAGGCCCAGAGTTATTTGACGTAGGCGAAATTACCTAAATAGGCAGAGAGTGCTTATAAACATCAAAATTACATACCACTGGTTCAAAAAACAACCCTGCCATCCATAAGAACCGGCAAGAAACTCGATCTGTTTTATCTTTTTTATAACAGTGTACTGCAATCATTTTTGGCGGATATACAGAGAGGGTTGTACTTCCAGACATTACCATCGTTCGGATATTGATCCACACTATAATAGCCTTTTGACATCAAAACCCATTTGACAAGGTGCTTGAACTCACTATGCCGCAAATCGGTAATATGCTTTGGGCCTTTGATGTACAACCCAACACAAATACCTAAAAACGCTTAATGGTATCACTAGTCTTGTATCACGGAACGGCAAATCTATGTTGCTTCTAATATTAAAATTATGCGCTGGCCTTTTACTAATCAAGCTTTGATAAGTTTTTGTTGGCGCACATTACATTTTATTTTATTTTATTATCAAATTTCAGTAACCATGTGCTTTTAGAATGTTTAGTTACTTTTTATTTTAGTCTTTCATTTTAACCATTTAATTAAGTTATTTGCTCTAGCGTACAATACGTAGTAAATACATATAATTAAGATTGCACTATCTTATATATTTATACGTGAAGCCAAAACATTGTACCCCTTTTTAATCGAATCGCGCGAACGGATGAACATGAAATTTAGCACTGTTAACGTTTACATGCAGGAGAAGCGCAGAAAGCTATTTTTTACATAAAATGCATTACAAGTATATTAAATTAATTAAAATATACATTACTCACACTAATGCTTGAATTTTACACAATATATACACACATGTAAATGATAAAGACGTTTTGACATCTCTCGTTTTACTCTTACATTCCAATTACCTACCTTTTCTATATTTTTAACATGACTGACGTTGTATGTTTTATATGCCCTTGTATAGAGTTCATTCTTTATAAATGCATATATTGGACTGTCCTTATGTAAATCTTGTTGGTGCTTCAAATAGATGAAATAAAATATTTTTACTTAATAAAAAGAACAACATGTATAAACATGAGTTCCTTGATTGTTATTAGTTAATAGCGTAGAAAGCCCAAGGGTATAGCGCCTTCATGTTTACTGCATATTGATAACTAAATAATGAATGAGTTCGCTAATTAGCTGGCCCCGTAAATAATGGGAGGCGATGTTTTAATTAGCCGTAAATTAGTAATAACTGGAAGGGAAACTTCATATATTTATGGTGAAATTTGTAAGTGAAGCGTTAAATATATTTCATGTTCTAATTTAAATTGATCTCAATTAATTTCTACTTTTCTTATAATATATCTATTAGGGTGGCCCAAACAAACCGACTATTTTTTTTTTTGAGTCTCGGGTGAAAATATGTTAGTTTTTGATGTTTTAAGAGCCCTATCCAAAAGACAGCTCAAAAAAAAAATTTTAAGAGGTCACTCCAAATTTTTTTTAATTTCCAAAATCGTCAAAGATCGCTTTTTTTAATTATTTTTCTCATTATTTTACTTTTGACGTGACAACGTCTTATAAATTGGTTTGCCGGGTGACACTTCAAGAAACTGCGTTACGCTCCGCTCACGTTATGCGCTCACAATGAGAGCGAGTGAGAGGCACGCGTCCCTTCCACTCGGGCATGGTTAGCCCGCCTAAGAGCGAGAGAGACTACTATACGAAAATTATTTTACCACTCAAAGTCGTTGTCACGTAAAACTTTCGCCCGTATACCGACTTTACAGGCAACCAATTTTTTTCTACAAGAAAAATGATAAAGATCCTGAAAATCTCAAGTCGAAATTTTAATATTTAAAGGTCGCAAGAAAAAAAATATCAAGTTCGTTGATATTCATATTCAGAAGTAGCTCGAAAAGGTATAAAGCACTTGTCGTGGAAACCTTGAAAAATTTGGAGCGACCTTTAAATATTAAAATTTCGACTTGAGATTTTCAGGATCTTTATCCATTTTTCTTGTAGAAAAAAGTAAAATAATGAGAAAAATAATTTAAAAAAAAAATCGATTTTTGACGATTTGGAAATTTTAAAAATTTGGAGTGACCTCTTAAAAATTTTTTTTTGACTTGTCTTTTGGAGAGGGCTCTTAAAACATCAAAAACTAACATATTTTCACCCGAGACTCAAAAAAAAAAATAGTCGGTTTTTTTGGGCCACCCTAATATCTATACTATCTATTATACTTTATACTAATATTATAAAGAGGTAAAGTTTGTGAATTTGTGACGTGATGTTCTAAGGGATAATCTCAGGAACTACTGGTCCTATTTCAAAAATCCTTTCAATGATGGTTATAGGCTATATATCATCACGCTAAGACCAGTTGGAGTGGAGCACCAATGAAGAATATTTAAAAATCGGGGGTTTATTCCTCTTGAGAGCTTCCGCTGCGTGTTAGCGTTACCATAGTAACTATTACACGCGAACGAAGTTTATTAATACTTATCTTGAGCATTGTTAGGAAAATAATGAGAAAGAGTGATGGGGGTACACGAGGAAGTTAATCAAAAATTAATTACTAGCCCTTATTTTTCTTTTGAATTCGTCTGAATTTTTTTGTATATTCCGAATGACAAGTAGTATATATTGTACACTAGGCACCAGCCTATATTTACGTTACTTTTTCGCGAATGATTTCTAAGTTAGGTCTTGGTAAGGTAATAGTCATACAGACATAGGCCACAGTACGTTGATTTCAGTCTTTGATTGTTTTGTATCACAGCCAACCCTTCAATAAACAAGATATATTTTTATAAACAATGATGTGGTTTAAAAATATCCTATAAAACACCTAAGTTTACGGGGCATAGTAATTAAAAATTAATAATATTAATTAATTCAGCATATGATGTTATGAATAAAACTTATGTTCTCTTGCTTTATTTGGATTCTTAATTATTTGAATGTATAATTATTGCTGTTATTATTTTTGGAGGCACGAGATTTTTTTTTTTAATACGACGACACTTGCAATACTTGTTACTAGTGTCCTCAGTGCAAAAAAAATTGTTATTTTAAAAATACTCCTGAAGATTCTACAATATTCCGTTTAGTAGCCATAGAAATATAGGCAATGTACTCGAAAACATTAGTCAAGTTTATCCTCCGTCAATCCTCTGGAATGCGCCTCAACAAATCATTTGTTATTGGAATTCGGGATTCCACATTTTTTTCTTTCACAATCACAATTCGTATTTATGTGTTAGCACAATCTCTCAGGGCGGCCAAGTCCTGCGTCAAACGACCATCGATTTTCTCCTTTCTGGCTTCATTCCAATCTCTTTCCCTTGCGTAATATATTTGCGAGAAGCTCTACAGAATTGTGTTGCGTAAGGAAACGGGAATCTTTGATAATAACTGAAATGTGCTCGTCATTCCTGTTTCAGTGATTGTCGGAACTTCTATGTGATACATGTTAATGCGTTCTGTTGGCAGATATAAGTGTATTTTTGTTGAATCGAATGACAGATTGCTTTTCTGATAACTGTTACAGGATATTAATAATATTTTGAAAGAAAGATTAATCGTTACAGAAACTGGAACGCGTGCGGGAGAAGTATACGCAAACAATGAAAATAAATAAAAAACTTTCGACCAAGTTTATCTCTCAACAGATCTTATAAAGTGACTGAAAATGTAATGGCTTTGGCTTCGTTCATTATTTTTTTCCGGATGAGAGGTATCCGTCCTTTTCTATGCACCTAGGAGTATCTATCTAAAAATTCATGGTGATCATGTCATTAGTTAGGGTATGAAAGCTTAACAAATAAATAAACTCATTTGTTTACGTTTTTGTAACATTAGTAAGGAATAATAATCATGAACAAGTCGCTAAAGTGTGATCAGCCCTATCTGATTACGAAGTGATAATTATTCCCAATGTATGGAAAATAAGATTTATTCAATAACCAAAGTAAATTATTTGTCTTGTCACATATAAGTAAACATATAAGTAATATTTAGCCTATTAATATCTTAAACGAGGAAGTTTGTGTTGATGGATGAATGCCTCTTGCTATTTCACACGAAAGTTGTTAAACGAAAATCAATGAAAATTTTACAGTCATATTGTTTATACATTACAATAATATGTTGTTTGTAATTTACCAATATTCTTTTTAAATTGACTAAAATATAATAAAATCAAATTCCACTATATCTAAGAATATGTCGGTGTCCGCATAATCCTTTATAATTAAACGAAAACATGTGTCATCATTTAGAAAGATATGAACGCAAAGGAAGTCGCGAGCGATCGCTAGTAATATTATAAAGTATTCTTTAGAAAATTACTACATAATAAATTTAACATTTGTTAAAAAGCGTTATCTGAGATAAAATTCTTTTCGATTAAAAACCTGACACTAACTAGTTTTAGATTATTTCAATCTTTTCTGTTTTTTTTTTTTTTTTTTATAAAATGTTTCTAATATTTTAAGATAACGTACATAAGTTAATGCACTTCACACCCAATAAAAAGATAGATAAACGGAAGGCTAATAAAAACGTACGATTTATTCGACAACAGTTGTTGCCATGTCGTGTGAAGAAACAGAACAGAGTGTTAGGAAGTATCTAAAGTGCGGTCAAATCATAGCACCCTTGGGAGGATAGTTTTTCGGAAGTTTGCAACCGACCATCCGTGTTACCTATAAGAAAAGGATACGTACAAACTGTAGCTGGTTACCTCAATCATAGAGGTTTTGTTTTTTTTTCTGTGGTTTATATAGACGAATGTATCCAGTTTTAAGCTTATAATTGTTTGCAAAAACGTGACTTATTCCTTGCCTCTGAATGTCTAAATATAATAGCAAAATATGAAAGAGGTTTTTTTTTTATTTTATCTCCTTACTAACTTTTGCTTGCGGGTTCGCTAGCTTCAATGTAGATTTGAATTATTCCTCGAGTACAATACTTTTATGTACTTGTTTGTATCATATGACAACGTGTGTGTAAACAAACAGACTCTCACATTTACAATATTATATGGAATATTAAATTTTATTCGGACTGCGATGGCGAATATTATCCCGCCCTGATAGTAAAAAAAACGTTGACAAATTATATACCTTAAACCTTCCTCATGAAACACTTTATCTACTCACGAAAATCACATGAAAATCCGTTTAGTAGTTTTTGTGTGTATTGCAAACAGACAGACAGGCAGACGTGGCAGACAACTTTGTTTTATACTATGTAATGGTAACCAAACAACACTACTATAACTTGTAGTCCGGTGAAGCTGTTAAGACCTTTGCTAGGTCAATAGTGTAGTCAGTTCGAGGAAATAAAAACTACTATAATGTTAGATACTAGATGAGTCGAGCCGTGTAATGTTATTGAGATTTCAGAACCGTAGGTTAGAACACATCGGCGGTCATCTCACTCCACCCCCTCTTGCGGGGGCGGACGAGGGAACTTGACAAGGCGATGCCTTTTTAAGTGGTGATTCCATCGAGGCCCGTTAAAACGGGTCTGTCCTTGGGTTGTATTAACTTTGGTGACGTCCAAACATGGCATCAATGCGTGCCACCAATGCTCTGGCGGCATCCTGGGCTTCTTGGCTTTCTATTTTTGCTATTTCAGAGTTGATCTGAAACTTGCATATTTGGCGGAACTCTTCATACTGAGGCTTGATTGTGGATTCTTTTTAGGTTCCTCCTCGGTATTGCTCGGTTGCTGGGTCTCTAGCGGCTCCGTTTGGGTAACATTTTTCGTGTTTGTACACGGGGGCGACTTTCTGCCGCTTCTCGGTCTGGGGTCATTGGCGGGAGCCATCAGGCTGGCCGCGGCTGTCTCCTCAACTGTGTTGTATTGAGCTAGTGGCGCTGTCTTGTGCCCGGCGTCACCAGTACGGGCGACAGTGCTAGCTCGTCGGTTGCGTGCCTCGCGCCGAAACACGGGGCATATCTTCGAATTGTTGGAGGCATGCACGCCCCCGCAGTTGATGCAGGTGGCGGGCTCGCTCAAAGGGCGTTCACATTGATGCGCAGGGTGTGGCCCCCCGCATCTCACGCAGGCGATCTTCCGGTGGAACTGGTGGGAGGAGTGCCGGAATTGCTGGCAGCGATGGCACTGCGCCGGCTTCCTCCTCCCCCGCCATCCTTCTACGCTAACTTCAAATAAGAGCAGCTCTTTGATCTGATATATGGCTTCAGTGAGATTTGGTGTTCTTCGGAGTGCACAGTGGAAGATGCACCCGGCTCTTCCCTGCCTTCCATAAATCGCTCTAACATAGATCGGCTGGAACCCCTGTTCTATAAGGGCTGCTTCGACCTCTTCCGAGGGCGTGTTTTGAGGTAGTCCTCGAATGGCTACCTTGAGGCTGCGTTCTTCGGGGAGTGAATACGTGAACCAATTCACCCCCTCATCTCTCTCCAATTTGGAGAGGTATTCGATAAGTATCCCGTGCTCTTCTTGGCTCAAAGGGATAAAACGCATCCCTCTGCCAAACGGCCGTGCATTCGGCCTACGCCCCAGCAACCCCGCCAAATGTCGAAAATGAGTGACCCAGTTGGGAAGACTTTCTACTACTATTGGCGGGAAGCGTTGTCGATGCTCAGGATTAGGATTCCGTAGGTCTGCATCTTGCGATGAATGTCTTGTAGTTGAGGCGCTCGCTGATTGGCTGGCTTCTGTTATCGCGGCGTACGAACGCTGCTCGGTGGCAGCTTCTCGTGACGGCGCATGCGCGGATGGCGCCACTGTGCGCTCAGTGGGCTTTCGCGACGATGAGGCTACCGCGGATTGGCGTTCCGCAGGCGGAGTCGATTCGGAGGGGGGGGGGTTGCTCGCGGGCAACCCCTCGCGATCGCGACGTAGCAGGCGTGGGTGTGGGTGCGTCCACCTTCGCCGCTGTGGTCTTCATTGTGGCGCCGCGCGACGTTGAGGGTGACGCGGCGTCTTGGGTCTTGGCCTTCTTGGTTGCCGGAGATTGAATTTCCGGCGAGACATTAGGCGCTGTAGGCGCCTGGGATGCTGTTGAGGTGGCGGCGGCGGCCGGAACGGGATCGGGATCGCCACGCTTGCGGCGCAGCGCTCTCCCGATTGGTTCGACCTGGTAATCGGGAATCTTCGGAGGCTTGAGTTCTCCCCTCGCGGCGCGTTCAAGCGCTGCGGAATCCTCCTGGGAAGGCTTCTTATTCGCGTCCGCTGCCTCCTGGAGACACAAATACAGTGCCATCCAGCGGGTCATCCCGTTCGACATCGTCCGAGCAGCGATAAGCTCGGCGAGAGTGGATATATCACTCTCGAAAACGCTAGTCGGCGTAGACTCCCCGCCGGGCGACCCCTGTCGCGTCCCCGCGGGCTGCGGGCGAGAATCAGGCACGGTGGTGCGGAGTCCGATGGGCATAGCGGTGGTCTTCTTGGTTGTTTCGGCAGAGTCCGAGGGCTTGCGGGAGGTCGTTGGAACCAACGTGGCTGCGTCGGTTTGGCCCTGAAAAGGGCCGGTTTTCTTCTTTCCCGACTGGGAAACGGCTTCTTTCTTGCGGCGCATCGTCGCGCAGGACTGGCGAAATCGGACGGAGCGACTCGCGGTACTCAGAGACGTCCTCGCGCGCGTGACGACGGAGCGCGTCCTGGTTAGAACAGGATGGAAAAACTAAAGGCAAGTGAAACAGCAGCTTACAACTAGTGATCAGTCAAGTCCTTAAGAACATTTGCGTATGCGTATGATTATGTCAAAGTAATAAAAAAAAATTAAAGGATTTATTGATTACTAGTGGGCGCCCAGTGGTCGACATTCGGTTTCGTCCTCGGTAGTTAATTGATTTTTTAAAGTGTAAACTTTATTAGAGTTCTTTTGTCAAAGGGTATATACTTCTATAATCAAAGGTTTTCATCATGGCTACTCAGTGACTTTCCATTTGCCATGATCTTTATTATATAATCATTAAAAAAAATCTATGTGTAAATGAAAATGAAAATTAATTATAAATTTGGAACAAATACCACGTGGTAAAGCTCAAATTTTAACCAAATATAACTTTACGAAAATAAAGAAATTTATCGCAACCATGACACAATTTTCAGTTAATTTTACACTTTTACAATTAAATGTAGTCTGTGTATTATGAGAAATAGTGATATGCCCAGTATCATCGTTTGAAAAAGTAATTGGTGCACAATACAATCAAATGGTGAATCCAAGACAAAGACGTTTTTAATACTACCATTAGCTTTTGAAAATAATTTTTTTGTTGATACATGAGGTTGAATTGCAACGTTGTAACCGCGGAGGTCTAAGTCATGGATTATTTTTATGAACAAAATTCTTATTTTGATTGTACAATGTATTATTTGGCTCATTTTTTTATTAATTCATTATTTGAAGTGTGTTCACCATAAAAAATAATAAACATTACAATAATAGTTATATTTTATAATATCATTGTTGAAGGAAGGATGAAAAATGGTAATTAGAACGTAAGAGTTAAAAAATACATACAGTCGAGCATAGCAAACTCCTTCTTTCACAACCTTTTTTGAAATTCGTATTTATTGACGGCTGTCAAAGCGTCTTTTTTATTTACATGTGTGTATATGTTGTGTAAAATTCGAGTAGTAGTGTGAGTAGTGCATATTTTAATGAATTTAATGTACTTCTAATGCATTTTATATAAAATAAACAGCTTTCTGCACTTCTCTGCCATATAAACTTTAACTATGCCAAATTTCAAGTTCACCCGTTGACGGCAAGTAGGTTAAAAAGGGGTACAATTTTTTTGCTTCACGTATTAATATATAGATAATTGTTTAAAATCGAATGAGTATCATTTCCATATTGTACCAGTACCATTCTGTAGTCCGGTGAAACTGTTAAGACCTTGTTGGGTCAATAGGGCGTAGTCAGATCGAATCTAATTTAATGAAAATCCAGTTTTTGCTTATGTTAGTAAGTTCATACTGAAATTATAATATGGTACGTAATGTAATTTGCTTATTTAATTTTATGCTATAAACCTACGTTCAAAGTTACGTTTCACTAATACTTAGTGTCGCTAAGCCTTCTCGAGAAGTCCGCATTTCGAGGGGCTGTTGGTTTTTAATTTTCAAGCCCCATCCAAAAGCCCTGGAGGAAGTGTCGGGGGAATGAATCCGTAGATTTCGAGTGCCTCAAAGGAAAGATTTTACGATAAAATATTACGAAAATATTTCAAAGACGCTTTTGAAATGAGCCCAAAACTCCAGTGTATTTAATGTACTTTCAACATTTGAAAATTAAAAACGTATCTATGTTATATAAAGTATTTTTAATTTAACAAAATTACTATTTTCGAGAGATGAATCAAATCTACATTACCGCTAGCAAAGACGCGTATATAAGCTTGTTATGTGATGAAAAGTGGTGGGGTTAAACACTGTGTCGAGTAGTGTTGAAAACACCGGTTCTCGTCTGATCACCGAAGTTAAGCAACGTGGGTGCAGTCAGTACTTGGATGGGTGACCGCCTGGTATCACCGCATTACGTTGACTTTTTGTCTTATTTTTTAAATTAAAATGTTGCTCTATAATACAAAAGTTTCACTTATATCGTGTGTCTTTACGACACACCCTGTGTTTTTATTTACGTTATTATTAAAATGTGTTAATTTTGTCGACAGGTAATGGCATTGATACTTTGAGCTTCGAAATTGATTGTTCCTCAAAACTGGTAAGAATATTAGGTTGAAAATTAATTTCTCTAATAAATTGTTATTACATTGTGTTTTCACTATTGATAAGTAAGCTAAAGCTGAAACAATACAATGAATATTATACAGGAGAGAGTTTGTGAGGATGTTGTTATACTTACACGCAATAATATAGCTTATACATCAGAGTAACTACAATTCATTAAAAGATACTGTTTAAATTGGGTAATACAAGGGTCCCCAAACTTTTTTGTTTCGTAGAACACTTGCCACGATTTTCGGTTATGCATGTCGTGACGCACAGTTATGTGATTTTTTGAGACTAGTTGGAGCTTCAGCAATGAAGTTACGTACCATTTACCTGATGAAAACTTATATGTGGAGATATTGAAACACGGAAAATATGTACATAACTCATTTTTGTCCCCAGCTTCGACTGCATTAATAATGTAGATCTGAATTATCCCTTGGAAGCAGTATTTTTTTTTGTCTAGATAAAAGTTCGTAGTTAGCGAGTTTGTTTGTCTGTTATCCTTTCACAGCTCAAGTACTCAGCTGATCATAGTGAAATTACAGTACAGGTAGGAGCAAAGGATACACCTAACTTTCAATTAAAAGAATACTGTTACATAGTTCGGTAAAGCTGTGAAGACCTTTCCAGGTCAACAGCGTTTTCATTTCGAAGAAAAAAAAAAAGAATACTGTTCCGGAAAGGAAGATCGAATCGAATACAACGCGACTGGTTAGTCGCCAGCAATATTTTTACGGGATAAACGAAACATTAGTCGATTCTCGTTCTAGTTACACAATGATAAGAACCCATAATAAGCAGTTACACAATAATTAACCTTGAAAAGCTCCCATTTAATGTTGTTCATTGAACGTAGATGCATTTTTTTACGTTTAAAAGTTTCGTTTCCATACTTCTAAAAGTTTTAGAGCAAACTTTAACTAAAGTTCCCTTTGTTGTTTATTAGTGTGTGTTTTAATATTATTATTTTTAATGTTAAATGTGACCATGAACTACTATAGGATTGAAGGGTGTTAAACTTTGAATAATCGCCTGTTATAAAGGTGAGCGAAGTCGCGAGCAAGAACTTGTTTAAGTATAACAGACTTGGAAAATTAAAAGTACTTGTTACATTCTTATTATCGTCAAAGTCATCAAGATTTTATGACTCGCTCCACAGAACTAAGTCTCAATTTGATGAAATTCACGTTCACAAGATTCATTATGGTTATGTACGTCGGTTCATTTATTTTACGTTCCGCTTCATTGTATGTAAATACGTCGTCTTAATGAAATGACTCGATTTCATTTCGTGCAACTTTTTATTTTAGCTCTGTCTTGACGCAGAATGTTTATACATTACTAGCGTTTGCTTCGCTTACGGGTTATGTAGGATTTACCAAAGTTTTGGCAACAGTAATTTTCTTCTCGATAAATGGTACTCTATGTCTTTTCTGTACTCCTAGTAACGTGTGTGTAAAATTTAATCATGTTCGGTTGAGTAGTTAAATCATGAAAGCGTAACAGTCAAACAAGAAAACATACAAAGAATTGTTTATTTGTATGTTGTATGTACATACACTCAAATTGATAGCATTAGTTAGGATTTACTTCATAGTTATCCAGTTGGTTAGTAAAATAGATAATACAAAACTTCTATGGAAAAATAAATCGGTGTGTTAACTTTTAAGCGATTCAGAAAAACGGGCTCAGAGTTTGTTGATCTCAGATATTGCAATATCAATTATATATATTAACATATTTTATTGTAGATGCATTGGTTACGAGTCATTCGTAGTTATGCGTGATTAAACACTACAGCTCGCTGTCCACCGTTAGCCATTAACCATATCTCTGCTACATGTATCCTTACAGGAAAGTAATTCGTCTTATTCTTTTTTTATAAAGATTTATAAAACGAAGTTAACCTTTTTCTATTCTGTGTGGGATTTTATTATTTAAAAAAATCTTACTTAAGATGTTATGTTTTTTTATATCATATAGGAGGCAAACGAACATACGGGTCATCTGTTGTTAATCGATCACCGCCGTCCATAGACACTAGCAACCCTAGAGGTGTCGAAAGTGCGTTGCCAGCCTGTGTTTGGGGGAATGGAGAGAAAGGAAAAGGGGAAGGGATAGGAGAGGGGCGGGGAGGGGAGATAGATCTCCGGCGCTCTCACTAACCAAATGAAACGCAACAATGCAAGCACTGTTACTTCACGTCGGTTTTCTGTGAGAGGGTGGTGCTACCCCGGACGAGGCGACCCATTCATGCTGAAAGTAATAATAACTTCAGCGTGGCTCTACCACCTACTATACTTTATGTGCTTTATGTGATCCATGACGGTAAATATGTAAAGGAACTGGTTGTCAAATGCATATAATAAAACAGATTCATACGTGTTTGGTGACAATTGTTCTATTTCGGACAGCAGCTAGCCAGGCGAATATAACGGATAGAGACTCTTCCACCGTACTACAATTGGATTACTATGTTTTCCTCTACTGAAATTTTAACAGTAAAAACTCACGTTCTGCTGTCTATAATCCGTCCCCGTAGAGTTAGACATTGTAATATTTCTCAATAATGCAGTCTCACCAAAAACGGTTCGCACACCCATGCGGTCTGCGGTCGCATATCTTCCTATAATAATGTCCGTTCGCGGGAATTATTTACTGCAGAAGCCACGGGAACGAATGCGGAAGGTATCATCAGCTCGACCATGTATGGTACCGTGCTTTTATATACTGTATAATGTCAAATACCATGTAAAATCATAAGTCGTATGGTTTTTTGAAACGAAATTCCTTAACGCGGCTGACGGTAGGAGTTTAATGATACAAATCAACATGTAAGGAAAACGATTTTCCCTCTCTCTCTCTCTCTCCTTCTCCTCTTTCTCTTTCTATTGTGTACGAGCGCGTGGGAATTTTGAAATTCGAACCAACGACCATCATGCACTACCAGTTATATGAACATGACATTCAACGCGTGTTAAGTCCGTTACAACTTATTTATATGTAGCATTTATTTCTATAATTTAGATGTAATTAATATAACTATTTAGGTAAATGAATATATTAATAAATATTATTTTTATTTATTATTTTATATATAATATTAAATAAAACTTGATTTGTTTAGATCTAGGGATGTTAAAATATAATCGATTTTTATTTAAATCGATTATTATTTTATTATAATCGATTTTTTATTATCGATGTTTATATTAATATTAATCGATTTTTTTTTAAATCGATTACATAAATTACGCATTTAAATCGATTTTCATAAACATCTATACGACGGATGAAAAAAAAACTCAAAATAAGTTAATTATTATTTACACTTGAAGAGTGAGCATAGTGAGATAATATAGTTGTAAAAATTTATAATGTTTTCTAGCCACAAAATACCTAAAAACGGCTAGCGAAAGTATTTTATAACGAAAAAGAATAATATCACAGTAATATGCATGTCCTGTTCGACAGAATGAAAAAAATTGTAATGAAACTACAAATTTAAAAAGAACATAGAATGAAAACATCCCACTGCCTTACAAGTAACATGAGTTACTATATCTTATAATGATTGTTGTGGTTCTTATGACAGCCAAATACCGCTCTCTGTAAAATTAAAAATTTCAATAAAACTATAAAGGTCTGTCATGGGAGTACAATGTACTTAAACATGTTCACTAAAATGTCTTATGGTAAACTCGACATCGATAAGTTTACAGAACTATAAATTATTATTGAAATTATTCAATAAACAAATTCTTCAATTTTAATTTTGTTGATCACATTATGATTAATATGAAAATTTAAAAGAGAACTTAATTGTTTTGAATTTTAAAGTTAGAATTAATAATGTTGTCATTTTGTTAGGATGTTTATCATTTCATTTTTATTACGATATAATGTTTAATAGTACTGAAAATTTCTATGGTATTTAGTTTCTATATTCTTTACCTTGAAAGTTTAAAGGAACATTCACTTTTATTTTGTTTTGAACTGGTTATTTTTTATACGTATTATTTTATTTGATTCTTAATCTGATAAATTATTATTTTGAATCTTTAGGTTTATTATAGGAATATGGAAAGCATGTCTATTTTTAAATATTATAAAGATCGATGTTTCGACAATTCGATTATTATAGAAAAAAGAAAAATCGATTCCTAATTAATGGATTTTTCTCATTAATCTCATACCCCTATTTAGATCCCATTTGTAATATTAGAAAACGTCAGTTTTATTTCTAAAAGTGTAAACAGGTATTTATGGTTACGTTCAAAGTGAAAAGGAAACGGCCACCTGACAACGCTGTTTCGAATCGACAATGTTCATTCATACGTTCAGATGACGCTTTGCAGATCTGCAAAATCAAACTGTGACATAGTTTTATTTTAAAATCTATCTCTATTCAAATTTGGGAAATACCAATGATATTATTGTATGTTGTATGATCATTAACTTTCAGATACGTCGTAATTGTTTTTCCTCGCTACTGAATTTACATTATAGTACATTTTTTCTACTTTGGGTATTGGTTCTAGCATTTGATTCAATATCACCTGATTATTATCTGACCTGACTGTTAAATGGTAAGCTCGTATTATCTAGACTTGCTCACAAGTACAGATTTCGGAACACCACCTACACTAAGTAGTGTACACTAATCAGGCTAATCTGTAAAGGTATGTTTGAAGAAGATTACATACAAACACAAAAAAATATTATTCATATGGGTTCCATCTTATTTTGTACTATATTGATAATTTCCATTCACAAACAATTAGCTCTTATTCAGTTTTAATCTACGAGAATTTGTTTAATTAAAAGAATAACAAAAATTGTATAAGTTTTTTTTTATAGAAAAAACGATAGCGGCTTATCGCTACAGTAACTGCCGAGTCTGGTCGTAACTTACAAAGTTTGTCCGAGAACTTTACTTTCTCATTAACGCTCGGGACTTCACAAAATGTATTCTTAAGCTTGCTTTAGACTAATTCGACGTCTCGTAAAGCAGCTTTTCGGCTATAAACCACGAACTTTGTTTACAAGTCTACGAAGAGATCGACGCGTAGTTTAACATTTTAGTGATAATTATTAGTAATTTTATAAGTTAAACATGTTTCTACATATACAAAAGTTTGGATGTCGATAGTTTTTTTTTTTTAAATACTTCTATCTTTAAAATACTATGTTTGGAATAACATATGTGTGAAGTTGATTTTACCAAGTGTGTTATTTGAATATTCGGGCTAATTCAATCATTGTTTAATCCAATTATATAATACTAGTTGTCAGTGCGGCTCTGTGCCATTTATTACATAGTAATTATTATCGTTTCGTATTTTTATTTTCACTCCTATGTATGACTAGCTTCTGCCCATGAGTATGTCCGCGTGGAATAGTTTCTTTTTAAACATTTACGCAACGGAAGCATTCAAAAGAAAAAAAAGATTTTGAAACATTCTTCATTGATACTTCGCTCGTATTGGTCTTAGTGGTGGTCTCGGGTATCTCCGAACCATGCATTTTAAGAGCATAAGGAATCAAGTTATTAATTGTCCTAAACTTAACAAATGAAATACATATAACACATACATGTACATATAACAATAAAAGTATCAGTGAAAAATCTCCTATCTTACACAGGCTATGAAATCAAGTAAAAGCTAAAATAAGTGTTCAAATTTTTTATTACAAAATTATTTACTAAATTTCATGTCAATAGCTGAAGACTTTTTTCCTGTACAATCTATGCTACTCCCGTTTATTCCCTCACTTTTTTTCTTATTTTATTTTTAGCAACCAAACCTCTAGTAGATCATTACTGCCACTGTCGTGTAGGTAACGGTATTACCAATTTCTTGCGATCATTTTAATGAACCAACAAGATGGCCGTCCATCCACTTTTCAGGGTTTTTTGTGGCTAGTCAAAATCGATGCTCTTTGTATTATTTCCCATCTAATTCACTTGTGCATAATAACTAAACTACATTACAAAATATAGAGCCAAATAACACAAAATTATGAATAGAATATGAAAACTACCACATGGTATACCAAAGTCCAGCCAAAAACACTCATTTACGCTTATTCTCTACGCTACAAACAAAACTACTGTCCAAATGTCATGGTTCTAGCTTCGGCAGGCTCTGCGTTGATGAGTCAATCAACGAGTTACTACATATGTATAAATAATGAGACAGTTTTATAGTCATTTTTCTCGAGTTTTCGTGTATAGCTCGAGTATTTTATGACCTACTTAATTAATCTCGAATGCGCTTGTTATGGGTAAAGGATCACAAATAACGTTCGTCGAGACATATCACTTTAAAAAAATACGTTTTCAACTTCTTTATGACTCAAATCGTAACTATAAAAGAGTTATTCTGACATTATCCGCTAGATGTCTCCGATGTGTACCTGAACCGCAACAATATGGTTGTCACTTTTTACTACTAAATTGTGTGTTTTTTTATTGATAAGATGTAATTTTAAATATAAAGCGGCATATAGGTTAAATACTTTATTCAACCCATTAATCACAAGGAAAAATTAAAAATTATTACATTTATAACAAAAGAATTTGTTAATTTGGTTCGGTACAATATTCGTATTGATTGATTTGACTAGCTTCTTCAAATGAATCCAAAAGAGATTAACTATAAATATATTATGTACAGTGTATATAATATATAATTCTTTTTTTGAAAATTTATCAATTATAGAGACGACTGTACTTTTACTATATTTTATTTGTCTAATCCGTTCAAGACTGTAGTTTAAAGTTTCAATTTACTTCGAACTTCTTGTTTTTTATCTATGACATTTGGCACTCGGAAAGCAGATGATCTGTGAGTTGCACTAACATAATCATCCCGGACAACGTTGGCAGATTTATTATTCACTTATTGTTTACATTTTTGTGATCAAAACTATTTAATATCTTAACCTCATTTAGGTCATAGCGTTTAGGGTTTTGTATTGTTTTACGATATATTGACAAAATAATGACGTATATATAAATAGGAGAAATTAACATAGTGTTCCGTTTCTTTCTTCTTTTATGTTTGTCTAGTAATTTTCTTTCTTGAAGTGATATTTTTTATGCGAGACCTTTGAATTTCTGATGCTCTTTTGTGTGACGAAAAATGAGGGAGTAAACACTGTGTCGGGTGAAGTATAAAAAACACAGGTTCTCGTCCGATCACCGAAGTAAAGCAACATCAGTCGCGGTCTGTACTTGGATGGTGACCGCCTGGGAATATCGCGTGACGTTGGGTATATTTTTAATTAAAATAATTCCCTATAATACATAAATTTCCCTTCTATCGCGTATCGTTACGACACGCTCTGTTTTTTCTTTTAGTAACTATTGATGAGCTTTAGTGTCATTAGTACAAAATTTCAAATACTTTTTCCATAACATAGACGAGTCGAACTCTTTATTTACTTTTTAGAATATTCGTACAGGAATCAATACAAGTAAAAGTTTATTACATTATTATGCTTGAAATTCTTTCACTACACGATCACTGAATAAATAATTTAATTCAAGTGATGACCCTAAGAAATTCTTAAGCCGTCCTCCATACTGTGTAATTGGGAATGTGTTTTATCGTTGAATTAAAATATAATCTTTTGTTAGGGGGAATTTCGTTTGATCTGTCACCTTTTATTGTACCCTCTCAGTTTTTATTGAGATATACTAACAGTTATTTCGGTTGATTTCGTGTAGGTAGAGAATACGAGTTTTTGTCGCTCATCCTTATATGACATTAAGTAAGTTGGCTGTTCGTTGTTAGAATACATAATAATCTTCTAGCAACTATTTTTTACTGTGTGAATTGTATGTCGTATTAGTTTAAGGTTACTAGGCCAAGGTTTTTGGTTTACCTTGACATGCAAGTTGCGACTTTTTTGCCTTTTATGTAATTTGGAAATTTATAGTTTACGGATGTTTGTCTGTTGCCTTAAATTCGAAAATAAATGTTTCGGAATGACAAGAATTTTAATCAATTTTTAAATGAAATGCTATGATGTAAAGTGTGGAAAGGTTAAATATTAAATGGAATGAAATTTTTTAAGAGAGGGCGATGAAATTCTGTTCCGCAAATTCTTTACGTTACGAAAACTGGTGAGGGTCATCTTGTAGTCTGGTGAAGCTGTTAAGACCATGCTAGGTCAATAGCGTAGTCAGATCGAAAAAAAAGGAAAAGATGAAGGTCATCATTATGTCGGGTAGAGTGTTGAAAACACCTGTTCTAGTTCGATCACCGAAGTAAAGCAACGTTGGGTGTGATCAGCACTTGGTGACAGTAGATGGGCGAACGCTTGAGAACATCGCGTATCGTTGGGTTTTTGTTGTATTTTTGTAATTAAAATATTTCTTTGTATCTGATACAAAAGTCTCACTTCTCTCGTGTGCATTTACGGCATACCCTGTTTCTTTTTTTATTGAATAACACATTTTATTATGTTACAAATTATTGTAACAACTGTTACACATACACACAAATCATAGTAATTAAACTAGAAAACATCAAGTCATTTTTTCTAATCCTTCTGTAAGAAAATACAATCATAAAGCTGTTTTTTTTTCTATTTTTGTTATAAAATCATTGAGCTATTACAAATTGGATAGCTTGAAAATATGTTTTCTATGCAATTATTTATTCAAATAAATTTTCAATTTTATGAGAATAGTGCCGAAGTTGTAGTGATACACTGCCGTCTAGTAGCGACCGTTAATAATACAGATAGAGTTGAAAAAAATCTTGGAAAAATTCGTTTCTGATAAATTTTAATAGAATGGTGTTCAAATTTATAAATAGCAAAAATACATACTAACATCCAGTCCTATTATATAGATTAATAGCGTATTAATGGTTTATTACGTTCAACATGAATTCGCTCGATACCCATCATGAATCAACGTTAAACCATGAACGGTTATAATCTCACGATAAATTGAATATTATATGCTCCGATATCTTGTAATATCTTGCTTGCTGGGCAAATAGTCAATTTATATGTCGCTAGTAAAGACGCGGTGTCGTTGTAAGCGGGAATAAACATTAATTTAAATATTTTAAGTATAAGGAATGACCAACGTATGATTACCTAGTTAATACCCGTGACTTGGTTTATATGGTGATGGTTTCCCTAAAACTAAACCCTACATCTCTCATCGGTAAGGCAGCGTTCGTAACAAACGTTTTTGGTCGTTTACCAGACTAGGCCCCCCTCGGCAACGGCTCAAGCCTAGGTCCGTTCCCTCGGCGTGGAGCCCTTGAGTACGCTGCTCGCGCGATACAGTGACACTAAATCTTAAATAACTGCGACAACATTACACATATCATCTCCACACACGTGCTCGCACACATGCTTACACATGAAAGTTGAAGGGTTTAATTTTTCCCTTATCGAACTGAAATAGTTAAGAAAAATTATCCAACACAAAATACGTATACGAGTTGTCGAGGTATGTATGCTTGGTACACATATATGTTTATGTTTATGTTTAATAATTCATATAAGTTTGAACATGTTGCTTAGCTTAGGTTAGGTCAGATGGGTCGGCAATTATATGTATCCGGCAACAGTCCAAGCCAAGGTGTGTCCTGCACCCTTGAGCTAGTTGCCCAAATAAAATCGGCTGAGTGCCGCAAGTACTCGCCTTAGTAGTCCGGTGAAGCTGTTAAGACCTTGCTATGTCAATAGCGTAGTCAGTTCGAAAAAGAACAATTTCTGTTCAACCGTTATTTCTCCGACTTATTTGTAAATCCGAAAACCACAAAAAAACCTTATCATTTTTCGGGTTAATATATAGCCTATTATACTCACAAATAACGTGACCTTTTATTTGTAAAAGAATTTTCAAAATCGGTTTAATAGGAAAGAGGAAAATAACGTAAAAACACCGCTTACCCCTATTCGCCATGGCAAGAAAACATACATCGCTAAAAGAGTAGTACTTGTTACATAATGAATATTATCTCTATAGTTTGGTCTGTATTTATATGAATGCTCTATGTTGTCTGTGAGTCTTCCTTTCAATTACAGAATGGCCTGAATGAAAAATTGTTTTATTTCTGTTCTGTGTCTCTGTGTTTTGAACTAAATAACTTCAATAGTACTTGTGAAAATTTTATATTGAATGGAAATATTGTCATTTATTTTTTTTGGTTAAGGACTATATAATAAGTGTGACTGACAAAAAAATTAAACGAAATCTATCGAGTTATTTTTGCGTGCTACGCATACAACAGTAGAGCTTTATCATTTTATTTAGGAAGATAGAAAGACAATTTATTATACGTATAATTTAATTGATTAACATAACATTCAATTGAGTAGAATTTTTGATGTTTTTAAGGATAAATATTTTATCTATTTATGCAAATATTAAATATATGCTAACTGATACGTACCATATATTAGGTTATGAAGAGTCAAACAAGACAAATAAATACCAGTCGAATATATATTACAGATATCGCTGTAAGGATGACCGCTTTCTATATTGCTCGAACGATGATATCGAGACAAAACTATTCGATCCGCTTATTTAGTTCATTAGACTCATTTAGAGTTGTCGTAAACATTTCAATGTTCATGCTATCGATTTTATTAACATTTTCTATGTATGTAAAACTTAAAATTAGTAACTACTTGAAAACTTTTCTTGCGCAAGATATCGTAGCGTTAATTGTTTGTCTTCTTAGTGTGTCTCCACATTTGTATATATTTTTTTTCATCTAGAGAAAATTAAAGAGAGTAAGTACCCAGTCACTTAGAAGTTTGTTTTATGAATTCTTAATGATACAGTAAGCAATTTTAATTAACCATAAATCTCAAATATCACTTTTTTAAGAAAAGATTTCGAAGTTTGTTATCATCTATACTGATGTTATAAAGAGGTAAAGTTTGTGACTTTGTGACGCTGTAGAGAGTAAACTCAGAACCTAGTGGTCTGATTTGAAAAATTCTTTCAGTATTATATAGCTCAGTTATCTAGGAAGGTTGTAGGTTTATATATCAGCACGCTAAGACCAGTAGGAACGGAGCACTAATGAGGAATATTTCAAAATCAGGTATTTTCCTCTTGAGAGTTTCCGTTGCGTGTTAGCGTCAGCTCGAAACTATTCCATTCGGACGAAGTCGCGGGCAGTGACTAGTTTGTCATATAAATATTCAGACGATAATTGTGTCAAATAACAAATATCCTCCCGGCTGTTATACCATCTATGTGCCATGTATACCCTTTATTAATTGTTTCATAACATTTTAAGCTCTGCATTTTGTGATGTTGATCTTATTCAACGACTGTACTTCACATATTGATATAAGTATATAAGTTGTGAGAGACCTTTTTGTATCTGTTTCAAATACTTAGACTTATCCAAAATTAAAATATATAGTAAATACTTATACACACTAGGGTGATAAAAAAAAAAAAACAAATTCTTTTTTTTCCAAACAGGCTCAAAAGTTTCGTTTGGGTGTAAAAAAAATTACTGTGAAAAGATGAGCTCTTAATATTAATGTTAAGATTGTCCTCATCGCATTTTTTAAATTTCTATAAGAATAACATGGGAAAATTTTCTTTGCTTCTTCTTATTTTTGTACCGTTCAAACGACTGATTGACTTATAAATCGCTGTTTCAATCTTTATAGAGAAATGAACGCTCTACAAAAAAAGGTCTGATAAAATTTTTTGATTCGTCCACGCGTTCAAAAGTTATTCAATCAAATAAATATGATGCTTTTAAGGAATTTTTTGCAATAAATAAAAAAATAAACAATTTTATTCTATTATTATTCAATTCGAAGAGTACATAATACACAATGCCTCAATGGAAATGACATACAGGCAAAGTTGTTAGAGTTGTTGCTCAAGCCAAGGTTAGGTCATTTAGGTAACCTTGCGCTAATTGCCATTTCGGCTATCGAGCCCCTTAAGGCTAACAGTCTTTAATCAGCACACAAAAAAAGTAAACTATATTAGAGTGATGCTATGATGGCCGTTTTTACGTTTGTTTGACTGTTGATTATTGTTTATTTTCAACTAGCAGTACCCGCGAATTCGATTTCGCCTAAAGTATATTAAAATATACGTTTCTTTGCATAAGAACATTCTCCTGACAATATCAAACACAAAAAGTTAGCAAAATCGGGTCAGCTGTTCTCGAGATTTGCGCTTAGCAACACATTTAGCGATTTATTTTTATATTATAGAAGATAGTGATGTGAAGTTAGTCTGAAATTTATCGAATATATAATTTTAGGACACAGAATTTAGTAAAGATTTCTAAATTCAATATATGTACAAATACATATACTACATATACTCGTATATGTGACTACTAGTGTATCTAACTATAGAAATTTGTTCCACGAACAAATCTTTTCACGATTTTATCAACAAAAAAAAGCAGCGGCATTTGACAGAATCTATAATGGATTATAATATTAATCTACTTATTTACAAAATAAGTCGGTATTTATATTTTTAAAAATTCGTAATTATGTGACATATATTTCTATCCTATAATGTATAACTACATGTAATCGCTGGCCAGTAGATCTACTTTTAGCAAACTCGCGTCAATGCTTAATGTAAAACAAAGCAGTACTTTAGTTTTTTCGAAAATAAATCGACATTTCACATCACTGTTGCAGTGTGTCAAAACGGCCATCATAGCTTGCCGCTTCTATAGTATAATTTGTAAAAGAATGGATTATCTCAAGTGTCTTGTAGAACCTAGAGTTTCATAACGGTTTTCAAACAAATTATTAAACAATAGAGCTTTGTTTATAACACTTTACGCTGCAAACAATACCAAGATATATTACCAGCACCCGCTGTATTTTCACGTTCATGATTCACGCGAAGTGATAAATGCCCACTATAAAAACTAAGAAACAAAACAAACAATAACAAAAATAATATTAGGAAATATCTTTTATTTCTTTACGATTTCGCATAATTTAAACAACAACATCGTAGAGAACGGACAACAATAAACTCGGCGATAAATGTATGATTTACAGTACTCGATGTACAATAGATCGAGTCGACCATAAAAATACTGGGCGTAATGAAAATACCGTGTGTACAGTGTTCCTGTCCTCTTGTAAATGTCCACAACGGGCAGTATTGTTTTGACTATAAAAATTATATAAACTCTCCGTTATATTTATTACTTTAATACTAAAGATTCTTCCCTGATTTGCCTTTGCAATGTTCTAAGTATGGTCTCATATCGGTGATTCATCATATTTGTTTGGCAATATGATATTTAGGGCTCATTACAATCCAAAAACATCGTGAGAAACTGCACATAAACAACAATTGAAACAGGTAAGTATTCATAAAATTATTACTTTCTAGTATTTAGTAAAATAGATGCAAAGTAAAGAGAAATTAGTACAGTTAAGTAAGCTTTATAGAAAGCAGTTATTTATTCAGAATCGATAATGGTCCGGGTGCAGGGTGGCGGAATCCAGTCGGCGATATGCTGTCGCATCCGTCCACAAATCAATTCAGCGCAGTGTATAGAGAGGACAGTACGGCAACTTTTATTATTTATTGTTAATTTAATTTAGTATATAAATGTTTTGTGTACGATATTGGCATGTCTGATACTGATAACTTCAAGCAATTCAATACCGTTTGATCAATCAACACTAGAGTTGGCACACTCAAGAATTTTTTAATAATATTTAAACTAGCCATAAGATGTTGTTGTGTATGTTGTGATGTGTACTCAAGCGATTGTCACAAAAATTGCTATTTAAATGTATGTTCATTTTACTAACACTCTACTATTCAACACAAAATGTAATTGTTAATAATAATAGTAGCAACAAAATATAACACACTCGGGCTGAACTGCTGACACAGTTAGTGAAGTTTACAAAAGATTATCTATACAAGGTGACAATGTATTGATTGGATAAGATGGATTAAAAATCAACACCATTGAAAAGTTGTAATAGCAAGACTTAATGATGATGGGAGTCAGCAATATAAAAGGTGAACACCAATTTCAGTTTTAAACTCGACACCTAAATACCTATATCACTGTAATACCTATTAATCCGTTACATAAGTAATATTTATCACAAAGATATTTACAAACCTTGTCACGTGCACAAAATAATGAATTATTAATTATTTGCTTTGTGGTTTTGTCCTGACTATTTTATAAATTATTGACTCACGTGTCCACAGGATTTTTCCATTATATGGACTATTGAGCATAAAAAGTAAATAAACTTTGATGCTCTATAATTTATCGCACTAATAACAATATGTCTCAATCTGTAAATGTAAATGTTAGTGAAATTGTTTGATAAATATCTATTATAACTATCAGCTGTATATTAATTAATTACTACATAATATATTATAGAACAAAGTCCTCTGCTACAATATTAATTGTTAGTTAAGTTGTACTCGTTCGATTCCTACCAATGGATTGTATATTGTTCCGTCATTATTCGACTTTACAAATTGGCAGTAATATTCTAAAAAATCTTAAAATATGTGTAGTATCAAATTTATAAATAAAAATAATTGTGTAATAATTACACGTGGATTCGCGGACCTAGGCTAATAATTTATATATTTTAATGTTAAGTAAATTCGAATATTATATATTTTGTTCCTTACTGAATTTCTTTATATTTTGAATTTGAGATTAATTGAAAGTAGACTAAACTAGATTTCAATAGTTCGCTAGAAATTCTCCTGAATTAGAATGGTCTAGAAACAAAGTAACAAACGTTGTAAAATATTATATTGTTTTTTTTTTTCGATATATCTACGCTATTGACCCAGCAAGGTCTTAACAACTTCACCGGACTACTTTTTATTGTTAACGCTCGGATTCCGGAGGCAAACGGTGTACGGCAATATACCTTAATAAGTTATGAAAAATATACAAAATATATTGAGGTATTAAGAGGCTGAAAATATGGCACTCTATGTTTGTTATGCTAAAAATCCAATATATGTATTATATTTAGTAGTAAAATGATAAACATAGATATCTACAATAGCGACGTCTACGAAACTCAACTATAACTAAGAACCAACCAAATGCCCACTGTTTAATTTCGCAAGGTGAAATGTAGTAAAATCTAATAAAATACGTTTTAACAAGATATAAAAACTGTATTGCACTTTTTTCACATTTTTTACGATCGTTCTGAATGACAATAATAATATTCTTTTCTTTATTTAAATCAACCGCCAACTTTTTCATAATAACAATGAGGTTGATTCCTCTACACAAACTTCTTTTGTATATTCCATATTTCAACATTCTCGCCCACCAAAGACAAGGTTTATACTTGTCTTTAACTTAAACATTATACAATCTTATTTGAAAACTAAACAAATGTAAGTTTCGTCCCATAAATGTAAAACCAAGATAAACTAATTATACACTAAGCATTAAACATAAAAGTATTATTAAATATATACAACTTATACATGTAGAAAACATAATTTAGAAACTGGTCGATTAACAATACTATCTTTACATTTTAAACTAACGGTACCTGATATTATCCACCCGAATGTAGTACATTGTGCAACTAAAGTGCCATTTCTATTTCTCATAATACCGCTTTTAATAATCCTTCCATAAACCTCTGCACCTAACAATATATCTACTCGACTCGGTAAATGATAGTCAGGGTCTGCCATTTGTACTTTTAATAAATATTTCCAATCCTGAATATCTATTTTTTCATTAGGAAGAACGCCTGTTATTGTTTTTAATACATATGCGTGTACTACCATAGAAATATTTGGATTAACTCTGGAATACATGTCTTATTTCACTATATAGATACAAACTACCGTTTTGTTTCTAGTTAACCCAAAAATCCTTTCCCGTACCGGTATTTTACGTAAACCTAAATACTCTACTGCTCTTTCAGTAATAAATGACGCTTGTGACCCCTGGTCAAGTAAAGCTCTGACGTTACAAAGCTCGCTGTTATGACTTTTAATATTAACTACAGCAGTCGGTAACAGCACTTGATTTTTAATCGGTTCTACCGAAAAACATGATACTATTGGTGGAAATTTATCAGTAGCAAGTTCAGGTTTATGGTTTTCTAAACTTGCACTGTTAATTGTTTCTTTTTGAACTTGTACATTATTCCTTGTGGCACAGTGAAACATGGTATGATGTTTTCCCTTACATATTCTACAAAACAGATTGCTTCTACAAAATTTAATTCTATGACCAGAGTTTAAGCACCGGTAACATAAACGCTTCTGGTATACAAATTCATGACGTGCTAAATCACCTTGCTTACTAAATTCCTCACAACTTTGAATGTGATGATTCTGATTGCAATAGATACAGTTGGCTGTTGATACATGAAAGGTGTGCCGATTTAATGATGTAATATTTTGGGATCTATAAATTCAAGAGCCTTATACTTCACCGTTAGAAACTCACTAAATTGTCTTAAATTAGGCAGCTCTTCTAATGAGACATCGCTCGACACTTTAAGTTCCCATTCTTTTCTAGATTCATGATCCAGTTTTAAAGTTAATAAATGAATTATAATAATGTTCCAGTTAGTAATATCAACACCATTGTTTTTCAAAGCGTTCGGACATTCTGTTGTTGTGTTCAATAAGTCTTTCATTTGCTGTGCAGACTCATGTGTAACACTTCTTTGGCTCAGTAACCTATTTAAAATTTTATTTGCTAAATACCTTTTATTATTATACCGCTTTTCCAATGTTTCCCAACAAATCGAATAATTAGCATCCTCAACTGCGATATGTCTTAGTAGCTGTTCCGCTTCCCCGGTCAAATAACTTTTTAAGTAATGCAATTTTTGTACATTACCTAATTTACTTCTAGTGTGTATAAGCGAAATAAAAAGATCTCTAAATGTAGGCCACTCTTCGTATCGCCCTGAAAATTTAGGTATTATAATCTTAGGTAAATCGATCGTTTCGCTCTCTCTGTTAATATTACCTATGTCACTATTGTTGGCTACTCCGAAAGACTCTATATAATCTTGAACGTTTCCTTTTACCTCTAAATATAATTCCTCAGCCTTATCAAACAAATCATTTATAAAATAATCTGTGGCCTTATATTGTATCGAGTCTAACTCCTTAACTATATCGTTATGATTTGATATAAATGCCGACCACAGCTTTTCTAAATTTTCTAGTCTAGCTTTAGAATAGTTCACCGTCTTTTTATCCTTGCTACATTTTTTGAAATTACTGTCAGCTTTGACAATACGTTCATATAAATCTTTTTGGAGTTTTATTATGCCTGCCATGACTATTGACCATGACTATTCGAAGTATTTAAACTAAAACACAACAATATAAAACACTAGGGAATAGATTCCCGTACTAACAAATACTATGAAATTAATTCTACAAACTGTCACTAATAGATAATTCACTATCCACTAGTAACACAGTCTTTTGTTGTGACGTCACCGCCGAGTAACCCTCGCCTACGGTTTTGTCTGTTGCCGATAGACACTAACTTTAGCCTGCACGTGGTACCTATACCGTGACGTTACCGCCGAGCAGCCTCACACACTGTTCCGTCTACGTCCGTTGTACCCCAAATGGTCTTGCTCTAGTAGTTCCGTTGCTATGTCACCGCCGAGTACCCTCGTTCACGGTTTCATCTTCTGCCGATGTTTACCAATTTCACCCTGCTCCCGTCGTTGCGTGACGTCTCCGCCGAGCACCCTCGCACACGAATCCGTCTCACGCCAATTATCGACTTCTCTGATACCTTTTATCTCCGCGACCTTACCGCCGAGTACCCTCGAACACTCTCTACACAAACTTCTTTTGTATATTCCATATTTCAACACCCACATTAGTATTTTAAAATAAGTCATCGAAATCGGCCGAGCCACCTATTTTAAGGAGAACAAGAATTAGAAACACACACACCGGACTTTCATAACATAATATCTACGAAAGTTCAATTTATTATATTAGTGTTCTACTTTATCAAGAGATTTACTGCTACTTCTATGAAGGCCTCTAAACTACTAAGAAACTATATCCATCTACGCATATAAAATTCTTATTATATGTAGGTAATATTTATGTGTATAATTATCATACATCAATGAACAGAAAATATTTTGATTGTCAACAAAAAAAAAAAACATATGCTTGAAATCCTTATGGATATAATTCCGAAGGTGAGATTGTGTGTTTCTTATGCTTTCACGCGTTAACTGCTCAATCGACAATTATGAAATTAAACTTGATTTAATTAAACATAACTTGTCACGGATATGTCGAATCAACATTAACGCGAGCGAATCCGCGGCCAAAATGTAGTAATAAGTGAACACATGCGCTATTATTAGGGTTGTATAAATATCACCCTTTCAATCTATGTCGAAGCATTTGGAATTCAATATTCGTTATATCCTTTATTGAGAAATCAATATCGTACAGTGTAATAGACATTTCGATGTAAAATTATTACGAATGTTAAACGTAAAATAAATTTAAATAATAAATAATAAAAATAGGTTGTCACGGAATAAAGTCATTATCCATCCAATTGTTCATTATAAAAATATAATTCGAAAAGTGTTCTCTCGACGTGTTCATTACACCGATTACGATATTAACCGACTGTGAAAGTTTTAAACAAAAATTATTGTGAATTATTGTACTGTGACAATTAGGTTTGCGGTTCTCTTGGAGTTACAGGTCACGACCACAAACAAAAGTAAGCATTTGTGTATGCCTTTGTTTGTAAATTTGAGGAGTTATAATATGTATTTTGCGATACTAACATTTGTTTTGAATTAAATCGGCATATGTTCTGGAGTGTTCTATCCAAGTGTGAGGAAAATATATCAAATGCTATTTAGTGCTTGCAGCTGTATTTTCGTGAAAATGGTTTTATTGTTCCATGGAAACAATGCATTTTATCGTAATTTAGTCAAGGATAATATTTTTTTATGGCGATATCGTATAGTGTTTTCATCGAAAGAAAGTTGTTATGATATGTAACCTGCATAATGGTCTGATTTTTTTATATGCCAGTAAATGCCACATCAAAATCAATTTATTCATTTAGGAAATCACAACCAGCCTACCAAAAATAATTTTATTTTATTCATATTTAAAGATTAATTAATATATTAATTTACGCTTGACATAGATTTATTCAGTCTAATATTTTAATTATAACGGATATCATACATGCGAAAATGTTTTTTGTCAGATTGTTTTTTTTTTTATATTACGTCGGTAGCAAACAAGCATGCGGGCCGCCTGGTGTAAAGCGGTCACCGCAGCCTATGGACGCTTGTAACATCAGAAGTGTGACGTGCGCGTTGCTGACCCCTAAATAACCTTTTAATTTTATGTTACCTATTAGTTTATGTGTTTGTTACGCCTTTATTTCTAAACTACTAAACAAATCATTAAGATATTTTACGTACTCGTTATCGGGAATACAGGAATGAATATATGGTATTTTTTTGTCCAAAAAAGAACCGTTACAAGTACAAAACTCAAATTAGATTGACGCAAGAGAAATCCCTGGAAAAAGCTAGTTAGGCATCGAGATAATTATTTTTGAATAAGGATTAACAAAAGATTCACATACATTTTTTCCTTTGTATTCAAACGGAATCAAATTTGAATACAAGTAGAGTATAATACGAAGATTTATATGTACAAGATATATCGAAAAGTCAGATAGAACTTTAGATTTAATTGTAGATATTATTGTTCGAGCCAAAATGGTAACATAAAATAATTTTACAGCCCAATCTTCGAACTATATAAAGCGTTATGAATGCATTAAATATTTCTCTGACGTCCGTAGACTATCTAGACATCACCAATTACGATATTGCGAATTAGTATTCAATGGCAATCATAAATAATAATATATACGAAGACATGTTCACTTAGAATGTTATAAACTAATAGATTTTTCTCGCGGCTTCGTCTGTGTTAACGTAGCTTTCTATAAACGAAAGAGTTTTTAATTATTATTAAAATACAAATCGGCTGAGTGCCTTAAGCGCTCGCCTTAGTAGTCCGGTGATGCTGTGAAGGCCTAGTAAGGCCAATAGCGTAGTCAGTTCGAAAAAAAAAAATTAAAATACAGGGAGATGTATTTTGAAAGTGTTGTGAAAACCTTGAAGTGGGGAGCCAAGTTCACATAGCTAAAAAAACGACACTAGCAATAGAAAAAAGATATTTAATACATTGAAAGTTTTAATAGAAAGAAATACAAACAACAAATACTAAGAAACAAAATGTTGACTATAGCTAATCTCAGGGTGTCGGTTTTTCGTGACGGTGTGCGCGCGCGTCGTAAAATTTATTCTCATCATTTTTCCCTAACGCACCAAAAGAAGTATAACTTCAAAAACTAATATTTAATACTTATAAATTCTGTAATACCAAAAACAAATATATAGTAATTTTGTTGTATAGTAGATTATGAAATAATTAACCGTATTAAAGTCTAACAATTAGAAAAGTATACGTAACCGTACGTACTCTCACGGTTAAATATATCCCATTCGAAACGCAGATAACCCTCAAGTTGGACGTTCGCTGCAGATAGCGCCATGTTCCGATGATATATGAGCCACTTTGCGACAGTTTCACCGCACCTTACCCCTCGCTTGGCACCCTCGTGGCACTTGATTTTACTATCTTTGCTGCCTTTACTAGGTTTCGCAATAGAAAACTTTACTAGAATTTCCTTGATTTTTTGTATATCTTATCTAAAATTTGATTGAAAATACACACATTTACAATATAAAATTACAAAGTTTTTGTGCTTATTTTTAAAAGTAGATATAAACTATTATTTTATTACAATTTTATATTTCAAACAAGTTTTTTTTTGGTACGAAACCGATCATACTAAAATGAAGTCAAAATGATCTATAGTAGAGGTATAATAAAATTGAAATCGATATATCACTTTTACAGATAATATAAATAAATATCAAATATATTTACATCTAGGTGAAGTGGGACGATATCATAACATCTACATAGATATGAGTGACTTGTTTACATTTGTGCGGGATTTTTGACAGATGTCAAATTCGTGTTTGACAAGGCGGCAAATGAACCGCGCGCAAACGTTATTTTATTCAATGTACATTATCTTATATCGATAATACAGTAATTTAGATTTTCGAGAATTCTTTTTCTTTCTATTTACTTCGCACTGTTTCTACGGTAGGAAAAACCGAAAAACCTACCATCGCACCGCTCGTAATCGGCAGGGAATTCATCGTCACACATTGGAACCGAAATGGTCTCGGACGGTCCGGTTCCAGAGAGGTTTCCTTCCACGTACGACCCGACTGTGGAATGAGCTTCTTGCTGAAGTTTTTCCTGTGGACTACAGTATGAAGTACTTCAAGGGGAAAATAAATAAGTTATTTAGGGGTTGGCAAAGCGCATGTGACACTTCTGATGTTACAAGCGTCCATAGGCTGCGGTGACCGCTTTACACCAGGCGGCCCGCATGCTTGTTTCTTACCGACATAGTATAAAAAAAAACTATAAAATTACGTGCCACTATTCTCCGTGGAGAACATTTTTTTATAGTACGAAGTAACAAATGGTCATATTAGTGTCTATGATGTTAAGTGGTTACTGCAGCTTGTAGTTACATACATCCCACCTCATAAAGTTTGCAGCAATGACTCGGATTGTAAATTAAATTAAAACGGCTAGTGTACTACTTACTGCATGTCGCTAATCAGACTCTTCGGTTCGCACCACGGCAGTGTAAAGCATTGCTATACGGTAGAAGCATATATGGCGATGGTACTTCTTTATAATTTTGCATAAATGACTATCTGAGAAATGTCTATTTTATTTAAAAATAGCTTGTTTTATTTTTAGTGGAGTGTATGAATGTTTATCTGTCTTTTAAACCTGATTATTTTTATTACCAAAGGAGTCGCAAGTGTGTTGCCAGCCTGTTTTGGTGGGATAGGGGCAAAGAGAAGGGAGTGGGGAAGGTGGGCGCTCTCATTAACCGAACGAAACACAAAAATGCAAGCACTGGTACTTCACGTCGGTGTTTCTGTGGGTCGGGTGGTACTACACCGGGCGAGCCGACCCATTATTATTTATTTATATTTATAATTTTCATATTATTTATATAAACATGATGGAAGTAAGTCGTTGTGAATGCATCACGCAAAAGCTATTGGATCGATTTCGTCAAATCTTTTTAGTTTAATTTTTTAGTTACGCAGTTCTTATCTAAAAAAAGACAAATTATCTATACGAATATTATAAAACTGAAAAGTTTGTTTGCTTGAACATGCTAAATTCAGGAATCATTCGTCCGATTTGAAAAATTCTCTCAGTGATAGACAGCTCATTTATCGAGGAAAACTATAGCTTATATATAAAGTCGGAGGAGCGGAGCATTAATAAGGAATGTTTCGAAATCGGAATTAACGTCCGTATTAATTGAAAATATTTTCAATTTCTACGTAAATTAAGTCGCTAGTAAAGTCAGCGTTAGCCCGAAGTAATTATCCTACGTAGATGAAGTCGTGGTCAGAAGCTAGTTGTAATATAAAGTTATTAAAGTTGTAATACACTACGATTTTTAATAGCGCACGGCATTCAGTTATGTGTATTTTCTTATCGTGAAGAAGTGGGGAAGGCGGTGTGATGCGCATGCGCAGGACAACCCAAACGAAGTCACGGAAAGCAGCTATGTCCAATGAAAAGCATACATTGTTAGAGCACAATATGACGTCAATCGTTTGTTCTACAGTCTGCCGAGTGTGCACTGTTCGGTGCTCACATATACTGTATGCTTTGTTGTACCTGACGCGGAGATAAGAGGGCATTGAACTTCAAGAAGAATACGTTAGGGACGTTACGTTTCAAATATACGTTATTCCGTGATAAGAAACTGAATTGTTATTTATTTATTTTACCTAGTTTAATATGTGCGTTACAGTTATCTAATACCCTAGAAGTATTGAGCACTATAACCGTTATGTTGTGTGTTGTTTTGTAGTGTGGGTAAACGCGATACATCTTCGGCCTCATCGTCACTTACTATCAACTGAGATTGTGGCCAAGGGAGTACCTGTTGAACATTTAAAAAATGTGTGTTATATTATTATTTATATGATTTAGTTCCGTATGACATTGAAATATGTGTTTGTTAATGAACGTACGTACTAAAGAACTATGTGAATAGAATAAGAATGTCAACATAAAACTTGTTATATTTTTCTTAAATATAAGAAATATAATCATAGTTATAATATAAGATGATGTTATAGCTTCATAAACTTTACTGCGGTAAATTCACAAAGTAACAACGTAGCGAAATAATACTATTCCACGTTATATGAAAATGTTAAATGAAATTATATTTATATTATGACTCATATATTTTTTATGGCTAACTGCGGCTGTATTGTTATTTTAAATTTAATATTATTTGGTTGTGATTTATTAGGGAGTCGGAACTTTTTAGTTCAAGTATAGTCCTCGTCAATCTTTTTGGCCGCTTTCAATCTAGTAGTAAGTTTGGGCTAACGCATAATATAGTAAAGAGTTTAATATATAACAAAGTTAAAATATTCTTATAGGTATTTAAATTTGGCATTTATTTATGTGTTTGTGTGTGTGTCATTTGTGTTCTGCGCAGCTATATACAGAGCGGTTAAAAAGTTTGGATCGGAATGAAAACGATATTAATAGACAAAATTAAATTGTCTATTATTTCTCTAAGACAATCTTTAAAACGGCTAACCAGGAGTTTTTGGCGGGATCTTAGTCTGTCATGTAGTGGACTTTATATTTTATTTATAATTATTGGTTATTTGACACTATATTTTGTAAATTTGGTGGTGTTTTACGTAGTATAGTTTTTTTTATTGTAGCACGACAAAGTGACTGCGCTATGCCTGATGGTAAGCATAGTACAATCCAAAAATAGTGGTGACCACCGAGAGACAGATCATTCATCGTCGGTCGCCGCTGTCATGCCGGCCATAATGACGAAAGTCACCCGGTATATGCACAGGCTGATCCCGAAACGCGACGCGCAAAAGCGAGTCACTATGACGGGCTTTTTCGCCATATACATGGTGGTTGCGACCCAGTCTGGCTGTAAAACCCTGCCACCCCCGCTATCGCCATTGCCTCGTTCGTTGATCAGCAGGGTGCACCACGTGCAGCTGTGGTTGGCTTGGATGTCTCAAGTCTTAAGATGTTACTCGAAACCCCTTACACCCCAAAAGTTAGTTAGTTTATTGTACCTAAGTGAAGTGAATGGAATACTAATAATAGTAATACCAAGGTGCATGAAATTCTGAGATGCCACAAAAACTCCCTAGAAGCTTCTAACAAGGGATCCACCATATTGTTAGAATATTGAATTAATCACACGACGCTTGTATTATTATTGTACTAGTTATAGTACACGTTACTTCATTGGAGAAAACATTGACACTGGCAAGTGCTTCTGCGGAGCCAAAACCATAAAAAGAAGAAGAAAACGGCTAACCTGAGTTCAACGAGTTTTTTTACAGGGAAATAAATAGTGGACTTTTCATAGTTATTATCTACTATTAAAAAAATAGGAAACTAAGTAGTAATTATACAATTTGATAGAGTTAACTGAAAATCTGTGAAATGATAATAAGTTATAGAAATTATAAAAGTTACATAGAGATGGTCGATATTAGAAAAACATCGATGTTAACATCGGTTCAATAGTATCGATGTACGATAAACATCGATGTCTCAAAACATCGATGTTTTCGCCAGCAATTAAAATTGTCTGTAAAAAAATAACTTTATCGGTTGTTTTCCATAGTCAGCGACAAAAAACGTACGGCTTACGAATTTGAAATTATCGAGTATCTAGCTAGTACATGCAACGTTAGATGACCCTAAAGAATATATTCAAAAAATCGATGTTTCTTCAACATCGATGAATATTGATCATCCCTACAGTTACATAACAAAATCCTAATTAGGTACTACATATTATAAAACAAACTCCTATGCCACGTCTGTCTTCTGTTCGCGATGAACTCAAAAACTACGGAACAGATTTTCATGCGGCTTTCACCAGTAAAGTAATTCATGAGGAAGGTTTAGGTATATAAATTTGTCAAAGTTTTTTTTTATTATCAGAGCCGGATAACGTCTGACGTGCCCGTTTTATTTGATTGTCTGTAACGCTTTCACCGCTTAAACCGTTTATTATGAAACTTTGCATAGACGTTATCATGATTACCGATAAGAGCATAAAGTACTACATTTCATTTATAAAAAAGTTTGAAACATGCATGTGTACCAAGCATGCGTACCTCAACAACTCCTATATGTGTTTTGTGTCGGATAAATTTCTGTAAACTATATAGGATAGGATAGGATAAGGAAAAATAAGGGTAGAACTCTTTGTCGTTTATTTCACTGAAAAAGAAAAAAAGCGTGTAAGCGTGTAGGCGTGCACGTGTGTATAGGTGCTGTGTGTGATGTTGTAGCAATAATGTAAGGTTTTGTGTAACTGCATCGCGTGAGCAGCGTACTCAAAGGCTCCACGCCGAGGGAATGGACCTAGGCTTGAGCCGCTTCCGAGGGGGGTCTAGTCTGGTGTGCGGGAGCGAAGTTTTTTACCCCCAGACCACGGCGGCGTGATCTGTGGTTACGCGGGCGTAGGCGTGAACACGCTCTATTTGGAGAGACTGTCTGGTACTGATCATTCGCTGCCGTTATTTTATCGGAAGGATATAAAAAGGTACTTTTCTCGAGGGATAAATCATAGCTACATCAACGCGAGCGTAACCGCGAGAAGGAAACTAGTTACAATAAAAAAAAAACAGCCCTAGGTTTCATAAAAAAAAACAATACCATTTTCACGTAAGTGAATCCACAGGCGCCAGTTAATAATAACCAGAAAAGAGAAAACTTTACGACAAGAATTTCAAAATAATGATCGCTTAATAAATCGTTTAGCTCGATAATGTCTTTATAATAGGACCACCTACGGAAAAAAAATGATAAATGAGTTTGTGCTATGAACAAAACCATTAAAATAATATTTGTATAGTTATTATTTAAGATTACCTTTTTTTTTCTCGAACTGACTACGCTATTGACCTAGCAAGGTCTTTAGAGCTTCACCGAACTAAAGATTACCTTGTGTTCCTGGCTTCGCTTTTGAGAATGTGGATTTAACTTACCGCTTTGGAACAATCCCTTTTTTTAATAAAGGTACCGTACCTGCCTTCCTATACTTTCTTATGTCTATGTAAAATTTCATGATGATTGGGTAAGTAGTTAGAGCGGAACCATAGAGTAACGAAATGCGAATAGTCAATGTAAGCGGTTTCATAATTCTATGAGCGGAACAGACAAATAAACTGCATTCGCGTCATTATATTTATCAATAAGGATTGTATACGTGAAAAAGTAAAGTATGACGAATTGATGCTTATATATAAAGGCTTTGGTTGTTTCATTTCCTTGGTAACAAAAAATTAAAGACTTTTTGTTGAAAAAAATATCGGTTGTGGAACAGATTTTTTTTTCTCGAACTGACTACGCTATTGACATAGCAATTTTTTTTTTCTCGAACTGACTTATTGACTTAGCAAGGTCTTAACATCTTCACCGGACTACTAAGGCGAGCGTTTAGGGCACTCAGCCGATTTTATTTGACAACTAGCTCAAGGGTGCACGGCACACCTCGGCTTGGGCTGTTGCCTGATACGTGCAAATCGCGACCTATCTGAGCTGACCTATGTTAACTATTCATACATATTATATGAGTTGTTGGAACATATATGTGTACCAAGCATACACAACTCAACAACTCTTATATATATTTCGAATAGGATAATTTTCTAAACTATTGCAGTTCGATAAGGGAAAAAAACAAAACCCTTCAACTTTCATGTGTAAGCGTGTGTGGAGATGACATGTGTAAGTTTAAAGAAACAGATTAGGAAGATTTACTTCACTGTTTAGTTTGTGTCTTTAATTCCATCTGGTTAGCTACCACCCTGTAGTTGAAAATTTGTCACCAAGCACTTCTTGGTGTGTTCTGTCAGCTGCACTTGAGAACCAGCCCACTCTAGGTCTAGCGTATCTACCACCCTAGACCATCGTCATGTGAAATTATATGAGATTGTAGTCAAACCTGAAAACATATAAAGTATTTTAAAAATAGTTTGCTGGTGAGGTTTGTGATAAAACCTCAAAGTAGAAGAAGTAAATTAAATATTATTCTTGTCATGTAAAGAATTACATTTGTACATTATTATATATAATTACATAATATTATCAAATATTTTACTAAGAGCTTCCTACCTTTACCTATCTCAACGAAAGATGAGGTCTATACGGAGTTACGAAATAGACTAATTCCATTGATTACAGTTAATGTTAGCCGTTTCCCTGCTCGTAACTCAAATTGGATAAGATTGCTTGAGTGTTTAGAAATTTCGCAGTCTGAAATAGTTTAATAATAATTTTGATTTTTAAAACTGTATCATTATGTACAATCTCGGCTGTAGTTTTAATATAATATATGGAATTAACAATGCATTTGGCAAAGATAGAAGGCACCCCAAACCTATAAAACGCAGGCGGGTCGTATCTACTGCGCGACACGCATCGTAAATCATTGCTATAACTAGCGACCATGCGCTGAGATTGGCTGTGGTGCAACTTATCTAATGTACTGTTAAAATATATTATTTTTCGCAATAATAATGGACATCTTTATAATAAATATTAAAAATTATCTTGCTTCAGGCATTCACGTTATTTTTCTGTTCAGTACCTGTAATAAATAAAAAGTGTTGTTCATACGCGGAAGAAGTCAAACCTTAAAAAAAATCGACAAGAGCGTGTCTTACTTTTCTCCAATACCTGAAGGCAAGCGAGATACTGCTCCCACTCTACTCAACACAGTGTTGACTCTCACCACTCTTCGTTACACAAAAAAGTTGCAGATCAGAATTTCAAAACCCTAATCATAAGAAGTTTCATTTAATATAAAAAATTGGAATAAGGCTTTAAACATTTTGGGAATTAACTTAATTTTTATCTCTTACTATTAACTACTCGTAATATGTACTTTAATTACTGAATTAGGTTAATAATAATAAGCCATATCAATTAGCGTGGCCGCTAAAACTATGCTTTGAATCACATTAGTAGTTCCAAAAATTGCTTCCTAGATACAAGTGTTCACAAATTTCTTTCTTTATATTACTAAGTATAAATAGATACTCATTATGTTACTAGCAATCGTGCGCAAATTCGTCTGCATGAAATAACAATATAAACTTAATAGTATTCAGCCTAGCGCTGTCTCGTTTGGTTTAATGGATAGCATAAAAGTAATACTGCTAATTTTTCACGTTATATGTACATTTTTGAAGAATTTATATTGCCTGTGTAATTTTTTTATTAACATCGGTTATAAGTGATTAAATTAGTTTTTTTCTCTTTTTCTAATTGTAAAGAAGTTCCAAGTGTATATCATTATCCATTTTGGTACAATATTAATAAATGAATAACATAAACTTCCCATAATGAAAATGATACGTAGTTCCGTGTATAAAACTTCATTACCATCAATTTAGTTTCTATGAAGTATTACAATAATACTACCTGGACGACCGAACCTAGCTCGGTTGCTTAAAAACATTTTAAAATTAAAATAAACTGTTGGTTTTGCATGACAAAATTAACATTTTTCATTTTTTAAAAATATTAAAAAAGGTATCTCTTTAGCTGTCACTCGGATTTGAACTGGGGTTTGACGAATTTTCGAATCACCCGATTTCCATTTGAGCTATTTTTCTTTTGACAGCGGCGGCGAAATTTACCTTTATATTCTAGCTATATATTTGTCATTGCCTTAAAACTCGGATAAAAAAGTTCTCTGTGAATGAAATCTAGCTAGATCGATTTATTGTCCCCATAACCACCTATATACTAAGTTTTACGGAAATAACTGACGCAGTTTCCGAGATCCTCGATATATAAGAATATAAAAATATACAACAATTGTTCGTTTAAACCTATTAGATAGATAGATTACGTCATTTAACTATAATTGAAGTATTTTTAATATAATAGATAATATATTTTAATATAATAGATAATATATTTTACTATAAAGGTGACTCAATATCGTCTATTGGTAACAGTACTTTTAGAACCCTTGTGACTCTTTTACTGTGATTAATGTCACCAATTTTGTCTACAAATGTTCGGGACATCCACGTTAGGGAGACCATCAGTGTAATTCCATTATTGTGACGCAGGTGATGTATTACGTTTTTTAACAATACTTTCTAATCTATGTCAAGAGATTATATAACTGTATTGTATATACTTCAATCTATATTCAGTTGAAATGTTGAAATGGAATATACCAGACAAAAGTTATTAACTTTTAATTAACACCCTTCAATCCTGTGGTAGGTAGTTCAGGGTCACATTTAACATATAAAATAATAATGTCAAAATAAATAGTAATAAACAACAAAGGAAACCTTAGATAGATAAAGTTTGTTCTAAAACTTTTACAAGTATGGGAACAATACTTTTAAACGTATTAAAATCACGTCTAGATTCAATGAACAATTTTAAAGGGTCGCTTTTTAAGGTTAATGTAACTGCTTCTCGTGAGAACGCTGCATGGTCGAAAAAAGTGAAGCGGGGTGCGGGTCGAGGAATGGGACACGGGCCGGACTGAGTGGCAGGGCTGGATTCATTCGTTTCCGTATTTATTACACCTGTTCAATTTTACCAATACTCCGATGAAGCTGTAAAGGCCTTGCAAGGCCAGTAGCGTAATCAGTTCGATTTTGCGTTAATCACCTGATGGTGAGTGCATATTAGTTTTGCGTTTCTCTAGGTAATTAGATCAATTATTAAGCATCAATTTTTTTTATTGATTTAGAACGAGAATCGACTAATGATAATCCTGTAAAAATATTGCCGGCGACTAATCAGTCGTGCTATGTAATCTTCTATTTATATGTATACAGTGAAGATACAGTTCTTTTCAGGTACAATTACTTCAAAACTACTGAACACATCGGTATAGGATTATATGGTCATTAGACGGTACAAGGCAATTTATTTTTGAGATACCACTGACCTTTTGCTATTCCTTTTCAATTAAAAGTCAATGTAATGTACAACAAAGCAAGCGGCTTTTAGATAACATGTGAAAATATAATTCTGCTATGAATTGTAGATATTCTATGTAAGAAATATTATTTACAAGCATAATGTTGGTCCAGATATTTTTTAAATGAGTATGAATACATAAAATATATAAGTAAATATTATTAGTAAGTCTGGAATATTAGTCTATACTATATTATAGTACTGTACTCTAGTAAATCCATCTATTTGTGGACTGTTTAAGACGCTGCAATTCGGCTTTTGTTTCGCCTGAAAATTCTTAAGCTTACTTCGAAATTAGTTTACCGATTTTATCCTTAGAAAGATAAAAATATATAATTCTGTAGTACGTAAATTATAAATCTTCTGGAATTAAGTAGGTAAGTGAAAATTTATATTTAAACTTTCACTAGTTATACCGGTGGCTTTACTTATTATAATTATTTTTGATTTTGCTAAGTGGATGACTTTTTCTGTCGGTATTGCGTAAATATCAAATAGTACAAAAGTTCATATGTTGCAATGTCATCAGCCGTGAATAGACTAAAACCTGCTCCTTAAAGTAATAATAAGTTTTGCCAATTTTCGAGGTAAAAGGTCAAAGGATATTGAAGTTTCTCAATCTCTTGCATTTTTAGGTATATACAAGCTATATACCGAAATACACTGTTTTACATATAGATTCGAATTGTTATTTTATATGACAGTTTATAGATGAACATTGTCATTTGGAAAGTTAGGATTAATTTAGTACTACTGGGCGCCCAGTCGTCGACATTCGAACATAGTTTGATCTTTTAAAGTTTGAACTTAATTAGGGTTCTTTTGTCAAAGGGTATAACTTCTATAATCAAAGGTTTTCATTATGGCTACTTAGTTATTTGCCATTTTCCATGATCTTTAACTAAATAAACATAAAAAATAATCTATGTGTAAATGAAAATTGAAATTAATTATATCTTTGAAACAAAAAAACAGGTGGTAAAACTCTCAAATTCTAAGTGAACATAACTTTATGAAAAAAAAAAAAGAAATTTATCGCAACCCATTACACAATTTTCAATTAATTTTACACGACACCATGGGTGGTGGATGGTATTTCTCGGTGATATTGAACTAAATTTTCATTATGAGAAATAGTGATATGTCCAGTATCATCTTTTGGAAAAGTAATTGATACACAGTACAATCCAACGATGAATCCAAAACAAAGATGTTTCTAATACTACCATTAACTTTTAAAAATAAATTCATTTTTGTTGCTACATCAGGTTGAACTGCATAAATGTAACCGCGAAGGTCTAAGTCATAGATTACTTTTTACTGTCACCTAAATATTTTGACATCCAATAAAACCAAAGAGAATTCATTAATAATTATTTGAGTGGTTCCATAAATGTACTAAAGATAAATTGTTTATCAATTAATTATTAAATGTATATATATTATGAATTTATATATTATATTATTAGTATAAAATTAACCTACAATTTGAGCAATTGATTTCAAAGGGCATATAAGGCATTCATTTTCATTTATGTTAAAATTATTATATTATCGTAAAATTACCCTATAATTTGACCAATTAAATTCAAAGAGCATGTAAGCTATGAAACGTAAGTCGTGTTATAAATATTATAATTATATGATAAATGTGTGATGAAAAAGGGTAATTGGAACGTAGGACTAAAAAAATACATACAGTCGAGCATAGCAATCTACTTCGCAACCATTTTTGAAGTTCGTTATTGACGGCGCGGCTGTCAAAATGTCTTTTTATTTACATGTGTGTATATTACATATAGGACATGTGTGTATTTTATTTGCATGTGTTGTGTAAAATTCAAGCAGTAGTGTGAGTAATGCGTATTTGTAATTAATTTAATGTACTTCTAAATGCATTTTATATAAAATAAATAGCTTTCTGCACTTCTCCGCCATATAAACTTTAACTATGCCAATTTTCAAGTTCACTCGTTCACGGAAAATCGGTTAAAAGGGGTACAAAGTATTTACTTCACGTATTAATATATAGATTTAGACTCCCAGTTAAAAAGTCTACATTAACCTAATAAATAGATTTTCAAAAATTAATACTAAAAGCATTAATATAGGTACATTATTCTGTACAGGTGTATCGCCATCATTAATATTAAAGTTGTCCGTAAAATTTAGGCCCTTAGCTTTTTTTTATATCATAGGAGTCAAACGAACAGATGGGTCACTTAATGTTAAGTGATCACCAGCGTCCATAGACACTTACAACAACAGGAGAGTCGCTAGTGCGTTGCCAGCCTATGTTGGTAGGGAAGGGGAAGAGGAAGACGGAATAGCGAGGGAGGTGGGCCTCTGGCGCTTTCAATGACCGAACGAACCGAACAATGCAAGCACTGTTACTTCACGTCGGTGTTTCTATGAGAGGGTCGTGCAACCCCGGGTGAGCCGACCCATTCATGCTGAAACCAGCTATAGCTTCAAATAGTGTTCTTAATCTGGCCCGAGAAAGAATAATATTACCCGTGCAAAGTTCCTGGTACAACCACGCACTTAATATCTAGACTTATTTACTATTATTATTACGAAATACTTCTAATTAATATTTACAAGTATTTAGATCTCTTATAAAATAAATAAATTGTTACTACAACAGTAACAATTCGCTGAACACTATTTACAACTTTCAAAACTTCTTTGTAGACAATTTGTAAAATGAAAATTACCATGAACAAGACAACGGAGGTGCTCGAGACAAATAGTTGTTCCGGGATTTCGACGATGCTGCGCTAAAACTACTACCCACTTTAGATATATATTATGCTAATGAATGTCTTGACTTATGATCTCCCTACATTCGCACAATTGTTACTATAATACTCGAGCTGTAGTTTCTCATAATTTTCTCTTCTCACATTTGTTTAAACGTAAAGAAATTCAAAATAGGACAGTACAAAGAATTACTTAGATGTATTGAAATTTTACAAGACAACTTGCGAACGATTTTGGTATGATTTTTACTACAGTTTAGATAATTTCTTCTGGAAAACTTATATGTAATCCATGGGTATTATATTTATAGAAAGAAAAAAATTATATATCATTACATAGCATAAGACAAAGTCCCCTAACGCGCCTGTCTGTCTGTCGGTTCGCGATAAACTCAAAAAATACTGAACGGATTTTATGTGGATTTTACAAGTGAATAAAATGATTTATGAGTATGGTTTTGGTGTATAATCTGTCAAGGATTTTTTTATAATCAAGGCGGGACAACGTCTGCCGGTGCCGCTAGTTGTAAATAAAATATAATAAATATTTAACGTACGCTTATATTTGCTATAAACACTATAGTTGAACAAGAAAAAATAATGCATAATTTATCAATATATATCGATAATAATTGATAAATACAAATTATGTGGTATACTTAATTGATTTTTTTAGGATGAAAAAACGACATTGATATATGGCTATCTCCTAAGGAGAATTCATAGTTAATATAGTGGTATTTTATTTATTGTTACAAAATAATGCAAAACACTATGACCATCTTTAGCGCGCGACTCTGCTCGCGTAAATGTAGATTTGCTATATCTTTCGAGAACAATATTATTTTTCTGGATGAAAGTATCTACCGTATGTCTTTACTGTATCCTTTACAACGTGTATACAAAATGTTATGATGGTTGATCGAGAAATGAAGGTATAAAGCCGTAACAAAGTAACTCACTTTCGCATCATAGAATTAATACTTATCCAATTACATTATATATTTATGTTGATCATTTAATGTATGTAAATTTTCTCTGTACAATATTTAATTTCAATATTTTAGAAATGATGGCACATATAATATTATGCGCATTAAAAAAAAATGTGATAAGACTTATTTAATGTTGTGAACCGTAAATGTCAAAACACCATTTTACACATGATGAGTAGTATGAGTAGTTCCAAGAACGTTGATATCTGTCCCAGCATCTTGGCTGAACTATGTTCGGGAGAAGCTAAGACGCTGTATGACTTGGTCATGGTATCTCATCAGCGATTTTTCTGATGGCGCTAGAAAGACTGGGAAAAGATAAGGCCGTTATGTTCGGTTGAATAAAAGGCCATAAAAATAGAATGAATTTAAAAAATCGTCTTGAACATCATGGGTGTTATTACAAAAAAGGTTTTTTTTTTTTTTCAAAATGTCTACGCTATTGACCCAGCAAGGTTTTAACAGCTTCACCGGACTACTAAGGCGAGCGCTTAAGGCACTCAGCCGATTTTATTTTGGCAACCAGCTCAAGGGTGCACGGCACACCTCGGCTTGGCTGTTGCCTATTGCATGCTAAATCGCGACCTATCTTAGCTAACCTAGCTAACTATTCATATATGTATGAGTTGTTGAAACGTATATGTGTACCAAGCATATACGCCTCAACAACTCCTCCATATATTAATTATCGGAAAATTGAGAGTTTTTCAGTTCGATAAGGGAAAAAATTAAACCCTTCCACTTTCATGTGTTAGCGTGTAGGCGTGCACGTGTGTGGGGGTGATCGTGTAGTGTTGTAGCAGTGATGTATATTTGTGTGTCACCGTATCGTGCAAGCAACGCACTCAAGGGCTCCCTACCGAGGGATCGAACCTAGGCTTGAACCGCTGCCGTGGGAGGCCTAATCGGGTGTGCGGGAGCGAAATTAACCCCCAGACCACGGCAGCGTGATCTGTGGTTACGCGGGCGTGGGCGTGAGCACGCTGTTTCGAGGGACAGGCTGGTACTGATCGTTCGCTGACGTGATTAAATCAGGAAGGTCGGTAAAAATGCATCGCGGACGTCTTTTATAACGCGCAGCGTTAGGTACGGGTTCATAGTTTGCTGCAGATACCACTAACGGATTGGGATGATTCGCGGCTTTTCAAAATAACAAAAAAAAAGTTGAATACTTGCTTTTATGAAAGTTTGGGTACTTACGCATTAAATGCACCGCGCTCGCCGAATGTTCCTCGTCTTGCTCTTTTATCTCTTTTTGGTTACGTTAGATTACACGTGCGAAAAAGGATAACACGAACTCGATTGTAGTCTGGTGAAGCTGTCAAGACCTTGCTAGGTCAATAGCGTAGTCAGTTCGAGAAAAAAAAAACGAACTCGACGCGGCAGCTCTCGGTGAGCGCGGTGCATCTAAAAGTAAGTACCCAAACTTTTTTAAAGGAAGTATTTAACTTTTTTGTAACACGGCTTATTATTTATATTTTATTTACTAAGGTAACGTCCTTTAAGAAGACGTAAATATATTAACCACGAAATACTTTTCGATAGATGTCATTATTCAACAGATCTACTTCTTAACCGTTTGCGAATGAAAAGAGGTTTTCTGCTGCTGCGACGCACATCAACATATGAGATATACGTACGACAACTATATTCGAATTTGTCTGAGAAGAGAAATTGTAGGCACCTGCAACTAAATGCATTCGAGGGGTGTCTGATTCCATGTACCTAGTGTACCGGGGAGTTACGTTTGAAGTGCGCTCATTTCGCACCCGTCTCGAGGGCTGGCTGTCATGTCATTAGGTACACATGTCGCAGGGTGGCGTCGCGTTCTTCTACAGAAATCCATGGGTTTTCTGATACCGGCAATTTTTTAACTTACACTGTTGTTATAAGAATCATTTTCGTATGAAATGTACGGGGTAATTAAAGGCTTAGTGCTTTTAGTACTGTGTATTGCTTCTTTGTTTAGTACGTTGCTATGTTTGAAATAAATGATTGGCAGGGAATAAATCTTTTTCTTTATCTAGTCTCAAAAGATATATATGTATAGTATATATCTTTTGACAACTAAAAAGGTTCTAGGTATTTTTTGTCTTACTATGTATAAATAACATTTAAAATTATTTGAAACTAGCCCTTGCCTGTGTCATGATTTTTATATATGTTGTTCATTACACTTGCCTTAATATAGATTGAATGAAATAAATTGAAATGAATTAAAGAAAACATCGCATAATACTCTTCAATCACTTAACTTTTTAAGGTAAAAACATTACAGACAAGAAACACGTGCGTAGATCAGACCCGGTAGAAATAAAACTTTCAAAAAGAAAGCGTTCACCCGATTAGGCCTCCCACGGCAGCGGCTCAAGCCTAGGTTCGATCCCTCGGTAGAGAGCCCTTGAGTGCGTTGCTTGCGCGATACGGTGACACACTAATATACATCACCGCTACAATACTACACGATCACCCCCACACACGTGCACACCTACACGCTTACACATGAAAGTGGCAGGGTTTACTTTTTTCCCTTATCGAACTGAAAAACTCTCAATTTTCCGATAATAAATATATGGAAGAGTTGTTGAGGCGTGTATGCTTGGTGCACATATACGGTTCAACAACTCATACATATATGAATAGTTAGTTAGGCTAGCTAAGATAGGTCGCGATTTTGCATGCAACAGGCAACAGCCAAGCCGAGGTGTGCCGTGCACCCTTGAGCTGGTTGGCATAATAAAATCGGCTGAGTGCCTTAAGCGCTCGCCTTAGTAGTCCGGTGAAGCTGTTAAGACCTTGATGGGTCAATAGCGTAGTCATTACGAGGAAAAAAAAAAGAAAACGAGAGGTGCGTATTTCTCACTGTTCCAAAGCTATGCGAGACACTGCTCTTACTCTATTGAACACAGTATTTGCCATCACCACTCTTTGTCAAACAAAAAGGTTTCGGATCAATATCTAAATTACATAAGAAGTTTCACTTAAAAAATCATTTTTTTATAATATTAGTAAAGTATATATATATATATATATATACAAATGACTCTCTTTTAGTTTGTTCTTATACCGAATTCTTACTATCAGACAGTATTTCGTCATTATGTCACGATATAATAAATAAACATGATGCTCGATGTAATTTTAGTATAAACACTTATAAAGTCTACACTTTTCTTGAAGGGTTTTACACTGAATAAATTCAACTCGACATTTACCCTCCTACGTATATCAATACAATATATTACATACAGAACTCTGGAAAATCGTTATCTGTGTATAAATCCAAAGGTTTACGAGTGTATGCGCCGTGCCGCATTCTAAAGCTCTGTCACGGAGACCGATGTTAATAAAGCTTAGAAACTGCATTATTAATGTTTATTCATTTATCAAACTGATTTATTATTACTTCTTTGCTTAACAATTAATATCGTTTAAAATATTCTTCCATTTTCTTAAAGGCTGTCGTAAGCTACAAAATGTCATATTAAAAAAATATCTAAGTTGATGTTCTTGATTTACGCAAATATATACTAGCCGATGCCTGTGACTTCGTTTATGTGAAGAATGTTTTATTGTTTCATGAGAACCACATGATTATTATAATTATATTTATACTTCTTTTTTTACTTGCTTTTTATTAGCTTGGAATATTTGTCAGTTTGTTTAGGTCAATTCTTGCAAGCTGAATTGGAACCAGTTCCTTTTAACCTACGATTTCACAAATTAGCATATTAGTTCAGTCTTGATGACAATATTCGAAAGTGAAATAAAAGCACAATGGGGAATTTCAAAATGGCCGCCAAAATGGCAATTTTTTGTTTCAAAGTTTGTTTTTAAAAATACATATTCATTAATAATAGTTTCTATTGAATTGCAATAAACATTTTATTAATTTTAATTTATCTGTTTTCCAAATTATAGTTACTACTTAGTCTTTGTGGAGAAGCGTAATGATATGTAGCCTAAATAGTGCTCTAAAAGTTCTTTATATGCCATTAAAATGCAGTTGAAACCGGTTCAGCCGTTTTGGAGATTAACTCGGACATGTAACAATAATTACAAGTTTATTTGTATGTATAAATTTAAAAATTAGTTCCTGGGCTTTGATATATTGACAATGTTATTTAATAAGTGATAAAACCCATTGACATTCTTATATCGAAAAAAAAATAAAGAATTTGAAAAGTTCTACTTTATTACTGCCAAAACTAGTCATGTGTCCGATGTGATTTTTTATCAGTAATATCTCAGGAACCAGTTTCATTCAAATGATGGGATATTAGAAAGTGTCTATACCTTTTTAGAAACCTTTAAAATACCACGAGGGGTAAATTATTTCTAATTAGTGCCAACTTATGTTCAACTAGCCCCTGCCCGCGACTTCGTTCGCGTGGAATAGTTACTTTGGATTAACGCTAACACGCAGCGGACGCTCGCAAGAGGAAAAAACTCCGGTTTTGAAACATTTTTTTATTGGTGCTCCGCTCGTATTGATCTTAGCGTGATGATACATAGCCTTCTTCGATAAATGAGCTATATAACACTGAAATAATTTTTCAAATCGAACCTGTAGTTCCTGAGGTTACCCCCCACAACGTCACAAACTCACAAACTTTACCTTTTTATAATATTAGAAACACTATATTCAATTTCGGTCGAAGGCTGATAAGATACACTTAAATTATATTGTAACGAAAGCGTACATTTAGAACCCAGGTTTATAAGAGAATTAAATTACATGTCAGCACAATAGCTGCGTTTTATTATGGACAATGGACGCAAACATAAAACCCCAAGGAGGGCGGTTCCACGGTTGTCGCTTTACGCTGTGTGATCTGCGTGAGAGGGTGCACTGATGACTGACTCATGAGGGATAAGTCTCCCTACTACCGCTTCATATTATTTACTTTTCACTGAATCGAAATTGTTTATTTTCTTATTCTCTTTGTGTTATTTTATTACATACTTGAATATGGTAAAGGAAGTATTCGAAGCTGTCTCGTTGTTATTGTTAGAACACCTGAATAAAATATTACAGTCGATTTTTAGCTAATGATCTGAGATTACTTTGAATGAATTTGATGATATCGGGTATATTTTTTAATTCGTCAATATTTTCTTGTATTAAAACAATATTATACGATATAAAAGTATTATTTTTTTGCAAGTTCTAGCTCCTAGATATACTTTAAGTTTATAAAAATTATATTTACATGTTAATATGACAAGGCATTGGAATTTTATTTTTTAAATTATTTTGGGCTATAAGTTAACGGTTAGAACGATAGCCAAGTGAAAAAGCCAACTTGGTAAGTAACGGATACCAAAATAGTATATAAATTATACTAATATTATAAAGAAGTAAAATTTGTGAGTTTGTAAGGTTGTATGGGATGAATTAATTCGATTTTGAAAATTCTGTAACAATAGAATGTCACATTATTTGTGAGTGTCATAGGCTATATATTAATCCGAAAAATGAAGAGACTTTTTTGTGGTAGTCGGATTTGCAAAGTAAGTCGGAGAAAAAACGGTCGAACGAAAACTTTTTTCCTCGATCTGACTACGCTATTGGCCTAGCAGGGCCTTAACAGCTTCACCGGACAAAATGTCAGCTTCGAATGAAAACGTTTCTTACAAACGCTGCCTTAATGATGAGAGATATATGCTTGCGATCTATAGATTAGTTGTAGAGCTTGATAATGCCTACAAAAAATTCAACAACTGCATATTGGAACTTTTATATTTAAGTTACAATAAGTAGTTTATTATCTAAAAAAAACGTTAAGTGATGTTTAGTGATCATGTTATCAACAATTACGAATTCTTATCAAAATACAGAGTACTAACCAAATCATACTCATAAATTCACCACAAGTAAAAATTTTCACCGCCCATCGAAGCTATGTATACTAACTTAGAATAATGCTATATATAGCTATATATATAGTTTACGGTTTATTATCTTCACCACTAAGAAGTATTCATTTTATAATAAATATACAGTATTAATTCTTGTAAAGTGTACGATTTAGATGGACATTTCTGTTATCTAATGCCCATAAAATCAACCATTATATAGCATAGTATTTGCAACTTAATTATTCAGCCTGTGTATTTACATTTTAATTTAATCGAGCGGTTCGCTTCCCGAGCTATATTGGAAATATTTTCTCTCATTACGCCGCCACTCCGAGACTCTCGGCGATCCACTTTCCCGACCATCGCTGATCTAATATCAATTTGTTTAAGCTGTTACTTTGTGCCTGTTAATCACATGTTTAATTAAACCGGCGTAATAGTTAGCTTCTGGACTACGAGATATAGATTTTTCTTATCCGAGCACGACAAAATAACTGCATTTGTAGCGGTGGTCAACCACCGACACATATATAATCCATCGCTGGTCGTAACTGTCATGGTGACCTACAACCCTCTCTGTAGTTAAATGTACTAAATGTGACAAACCAAAAGAGAGTCAATGTGACCGGTTTATGATTTTAGTATTATGATATGACTATATGATACTGGTTTACGTGGCGGCCATCCCTACGGTTGTTAATATCTAGCTAACACGCTGCTTGAATAATATACATTGGTTTATCCAGGAACGCGATACGGCTAAGTATACCCGTCCTGCATTTGATACGGTGTTGAAAGTTGTCGCGTCTGATCGCCCATCAACCTGTAGTTTGTGTGTTGGGAGTTATTGAGTTGGGAGTTACCGAATTGGGAGTTACCGAGTTGGGAGTTACAGAGTCGATAAATGAATAAGTGGCTATATTATACAAAGTAGATATATTGTAACAAAAATATGAAAATAAGTAAACAGTACAATGTGCATCTTTCAATATCTCAGTTCGCATAAATTGAAATGACTATGACAAACAAATAAAATTCGTGTAACATGAATGTTTTTATTAACTGTTCCACTATACCACATTAAATAAATAAGTTAAATTATTCAAGAATTTAGAATTAATGTAATATGCATAATATCGAGACAACTTAAGGATAGATAAATGTCAATTTTAGATTTCTATTATAATATTTTAACTTTGTTTTTTTTTTTATTAAATTCCCGACTATATTACGTGCAAGCCCGGACTTACGGATATATTCAGAGCGGCCAAAAAGATGGACGAGGACTGTACGTGATTTTACAACACTAATATGACTGGTAAAAAACTTTAAAACTTACATGAAAACTAGAAACTACATGAAGAATGTGATATCAATTAAGATCAATAATCTAAAACTAAGTCTATGGGCTTCTATTGTAGTGCCGTGAAAAATAATTTTTAGGGAATAAATATTAATACCTACGACCTTCTAAGCTGATCAAATGATTAAAAAATTGTGGAAACTGTAAAAATAGCTAATAAAGTATAATAATAATATAAATAGAAAGTAAATTCATATTGATTATTCCTGCTGTTTTTCGTCTTTGATATCTTGAAGAATTTTAAAGTAATGCTTCATAAAATTTTGGATGAGGCCATTGTCTTTTTCGTACGAATACACATTATTTTTTATTAAAGCATTATTTTAAACCACACACGTATATACTCCTGTCATATTTCATTATGCCTCGTTCACACTGACGTATCCACATCCTGCAACGATTCTGAATTTTCAGTTTCTAATGGCATAATTGACGTTCATGAGAATTAGCCACCGACAAAAAACAATGTATATTCAATGGTTTATTTCGAATTATTTTTCATTCTGTTGGTATATAAGCATGTTCGAATTAACATAACAATTATTCCCTTTTCACGCGTATCCGGTCACGCGAGATACAGCCCTATTGAATCTATACAAAGTAGCTGGGAGCTACAGTGTTTAATATTTTAATTACAATATTCTGTTAATAATGAGATATAAAAAAAAAACAAAAGACGTTTAATGTTAATTCAATAACTTACCGACGACGGCTTTCAAAGGTAAGTAATAAAAACTGTGAATAAATTTGAATACAATAATGAAGTTGATGATAATTATTTGAAGAGAACTCATAATGATAACGTTTAATTGTATTATGTGAATATTAAGTTATATTATTGGTTTTTAAGTTCTATGTAAACTAATATCTAAACTGATATCTGATACATATTACTAACATACGCCCGTGACTTGGTATGTGTTAATATTTATTAACCGACTTCAAAAAAAGGAGGAGGTTATCAATTCGACTGTATGTTTTTTTTTTATGTTTGTTACCTCATAACTTTGGACTGGCTGAACCGATTTTGAAGATTCTTTTTTTATTTGAAAGCTAGTGCTTCCCGTGTGGTCCCATTTTTGGTCCAGTTCTGTCAACGGCATCCAGTGCAAAACCGTATAAGTGTTAAATTTGCATTTGGTGTGTATACGACTAATAGACGAATAACTCAATATCATGCCAACCAATTTCGATGATTCCTTTTTTATTGTAAAGGGTGTTCTTCGAGGATAGTTTGATGAGAGTTTGGTTAGGTTCTGATTATGGGATCCCTGACAAAGTAACACAACTTTCAAGAAACAAGTCTACTCCTTTCTTAAGGGCCGGCAACGCATCTGTGATTCCTCTCGTGTTGCAGGTATCCAT
>JACEII010000054.1:2803375-2838383 GCA_014332785.1 Antheraea mylitta | reverse complement strand
TTTTTTTTGAAAATTTACTTTATCAGTTTGATATTGATACAGTTAATATTTGTCACTATTCTTCGATGCATATCTCCCGAAAGGGTTACATGTATTATACAAACATATTATGTTTATATAATTAGAGAAAATCGATGATTTTAATAAAGTCATAAAAATATAATAAATTTTTTTCGAAATGAAACGCTGTTGACATGAAAAGGTCTTTACAGCTTCACCGAACTATTGAGGCGAGCGCTGAAATATTGTTTCGCGATGTCGTTGATAATGTTGGCTAAACCTTATGAGAGATTTAGATTACAATAACGTATTACGGTATTATGTATCTTAAAAAGGATTGCAGAAAAGTCTAAATTAGTAAGTTTCTATATTCTAAATATATCCCACTATAGCAATTTTCTTGTTTTACATATTATTAACACTTTACATTATGTTATGTGCGAATCTCTTTTAACTTATGTGCTATTGATACTTATTCAGTTAAATATATTGGTTATCACAGGGATTTAATGCATATCAAAAGTGCTCTTTACAGCATAATATTGTAAAAAATATCAAGTGTGCGAAATCGGAGCGTGTCGCTTGTATATATATAAGATATCGAGAAATTTCAACATCATTTGACCGATTAGTATCAAAATTGCCATAGTTACTGTATGTAATCTCTTCTACTATAACTCTCGACTAGCTAGCGGTGTAGTGCAACAATTTCTATAGTATTTAACTAATCGCCCTCTTTCAAACCTAAATACAGAGTTGTGAGCAACATTTTATTAACAAAAAACGGTGTGACATTTGATACTTCCCGTGTTGCACCAACAACTGGCATTTCTGTTTTTAACAGTCGAACGTTACGTGTTGGTATTTAATCGAAATAGGTCCAATTCTGTGCGTAAACTTATTCTAATGATCGTCATAACTATTGGACACAGCTTTTATGCAGCTGGTCCTTCCAATCTTCACTCAGTTAATGGTCTGTTTTATTGCAGGTATGTCTTCGTTGCGCATACACGAGAACTCTTCTGCTTCACCTACTATTCGTTCTACAAGCAAGTACCAAGTCTTATGTTATACGAGTCAAGCAAATCTCTGGGCTATGTTAATTTTTTTTTAATATCATAAGAGGGAAACGAACAGGTGCGTCACCTGATGTTAAATGATCACCACCGTCCATAGACACTTGCAACAGGGGAGTCGCAATTGTGTTGCCAGCTTGTGTTGAAGGGGGAGGGAGGAAGGGAAGAGGAAAGTAGAAAGGTGATTAGAGGTGGGCATCCGGCGCTCTTACTAAACAAACGAAATTCAACAATGCAAGCATAGTTACTTCACGTCGGTTTTCTGTGAAAGAGTGGTACTACCCTGGGCGAGCCGACCTATTTCTGCTGAAACCAGTAAAAGTACTGAGACTGTACATTATAATAAGCTATGAACTGCTTACATACCTTAACCTTCACGAGAAAATATATAGCAGGTCGAATGGGAAATTGTGATTCGCTTATAACTCTTTTAGGCCCGACTCACCTTGGATTTATGTAGCGGGGAAATCGGGAGCTTTCCTTCTTCGACTACGTAAATCATTTTCACGTCGTGGCATTTTGTGGTGGTACAGAATGACTGTCTTTAGAAAGTGTTGATGTACTTTATCTGTATGCGATAAGAAGTAATGTGCTAGCTCTAATTAAAATTCATTGTTAATTCGTAAATATCGCTTTTATTGTTTCTGTAATTTACATACAGAGAGTCACAGTATTGGATTTAAATCGTCAATTTAGAATGTTAATTATTTATATCAACTATCTATCTTATTAATTTCAAAGGGATACTATTACGAATAGTAAAGAGATGCTATAAATTCAATAATATAGAGAACATAAATTACAAAAATGATATTTTACTGCATACGATATTATTTCTATGTGATACTAGCAATCGTTCCTGAATTCATTCGCGTTAAATTACAATTCTAAAACGTAACAAAAGTGAAATTCACAACATCTAGTGACGAATTGATTAAAACAAGCAAAATCACATAATAACCTCTTCATGGGGAGTTTTTGGCGCGATTGTAGTCTGTCATGTAGTGGATTTTATATTTTATTCATAATCTTGTTTTATTTGACTCTATACTTTGTAAATGTCGTATTGTTTTACGTAATATAGTTACTTTATTGTGCATGAGTGAATGGAAAATAATACCACGGAGCGTGAAATTCTGAGATGCTACAAAAACTCCCTGGAAGGTTATAACAAGGGATCCACCATCTTGTTAAAATATTGATTCACAAGACGCTTAATATTAAAATGATCGTACGACGCTTGTAATATTATTGACAGCGTAACAATAGCAATAATAATCTAAAAGATTATTTGCCAAAAATAAAGTTAAGGAAAACCTCTATGGAAAAATGAGTCCGCCATTATGGCGATCAGTCTGGATAGATAATTATGAAATAATAACAAAAGATTGTGTACAATAAAATCCTGTTGACGAATTTGTATTTTATTTATAGTGTATAGATTTCTAGTTCCGTCTTCTTAGATAAACACACAAACACAGTTCCTATTTGTCAATTCAGAGCGTATGTTTCTCTAGAAAAATATATGTGATTTAGTTTTCCAGTAGCTGGGGGCCATGCATCAGACGTTTGTATTGCATTACCGTGATTTTGTTTTGTTTGAAAAGATCTGAACGCGGTCGGTAACGCGGACTGTATTTAAATGTACGTACAGTATGCACTTATAACAAGAATGTAACTCAGTGATAAGCAATGTTTATGTTATCAAACAATTATTACTCTTTATCAAAACTTAGATAAGGATATATATAGATTTAGTATCCATAGTATCCTTACCCATATTATTAAATATACAGTTATATCGGTATTGTTAATTTGTTTTGGAAAGTGATGGGAAGAAAAAGTCTGTCTATGTAATTGTTTGTTCAAATTTAATTCAAAAAGCTTAAGCGATTATTATAAATGTTTGGAGTATTCATCATTTCGCATTTGAAAGAGTACAGTTTTCTTTTCTGATATTTTGGGAAAATTAAAAAAAAAATATTTTGAAAGATTTTGATAACATTTTGGACAAGCGAGGCCTTTATTTTAGAGTGATCTGTTTTTCGATTATTTTTTTGTTTTAAGACCCCAATAGAAATTTTGCTATATATATCGAAATAAATAATTTTGAAAGTTACAGCCAATTAATATTAATTTTAACTGCTTTCCCTTAGCGTGAAAAGATTTTTCATATAAAAATCAACGTTTTTTTTTTTTTTTTTTGTCAAAATTCTCTGACTATGTCGTATTTTATACTGGCACATTGTTCTTTGTCGCGATTTAATTTATAAGTGTGTCTATTGCAGCGGAAGTGTAAATTATACTAGTGAATAGATACGAATCACTGACGATGATTTTTATCCAAAAATTTAATTTTTGTCTTTTTTTTTTCGAAGTGACTACGCTATTGACCTAGCAAGATCTTAACAGCTTCACCGGACTACTAAGGCGAGTGCTTAAGGCACTTAACCGATTTTATTTGACAACTACTACAAGGGTGCACGGCACACCTCGTCTTGAGCTGTTGCCTGATACATGCGATTCGCGACCTATCTGAGCTAAGCTAACTATTAATACATATATGAGTTGTTGAAACATATATGTGTACCCAGCATAGATACCTCAACAACTCCTATATATATTTGTATTGGATAATTTTATAAACTATTTCAGTTCGATAAGGGAAAAAAATAAAACCTTCCACTTTCATGTGCACGCGTGTGTGCGTGTAGGGGTGATATGTGTATTGTTGTCGCAGTGATGTAAGATTTTGTGTCACTGTATCGCGCGATCAGCGCATTCAAGGGCTCTATGCCGAGAGAGCGGACCTAGGCTTGAGCCGCTGCCGAGGGGGGCCTAATCTGGTGTGCGGGAGCGAAATTTACCCCCAGACCACGGCGGCGTGATCAATAGTTACGCGGGCGTGAGCACGTTCTGTTTGGAGAGATAGGCTGGTACTGATTGTTCGCTGCCGTTATTTCATAGGGAAGATCGGTAATGCTGTTATCTCCATAATAGTTAACGCTACGGAAACTATGTAAAGGAAAATTTTATTGTATAAATTTCCTATATGAATTTCCTAGTCGCTTAGATTTAATATTTTCTCAGTTCACAAGATGTATTGTTAAGATAATAAACAAAGCGGACGAAATCGCGTGCATTAGCATGTTTAAAACAAGAGGTATTTGAGTGGATTAAAATCATATAATATTTGTAATACAAATATATATATAGTAAACTTTTTTAAGATGGAACGGTAACCACAACTTAATCAACTGACATTCTTAAAAGTAAATCGGATAAAACATACGAAAGAGTCGCAGCGAAGCTTAATTAAGATAAAACGGATAAAGTCGCCGCGACTACAGAAAGGTAAATTGTACTACAAGTCTTTATTTGAGACGGGCTTTGACACTTTGATGTCGCGAGATAAACGTAGATCGTGTGCGTCCAGTTTAGCTCTTCGTATAATGTTATTATTAATAGTTCGCTAAATTCATTTTTGCTGTAACTCGCTAATGGATCTAACATCGTACAATAAGTACTTAAGATAAAAACATGTCATTTAGGATGACGATTTTTTTGTGACTTAGAGACTCATTAACATTATGTGACGTCTTTATATTTAAAGAAATCAAATGAGCATCGATACTTTGTGTGTGTACATGCGCATGTACTTCTTGTTTCGTCCTTAATTATCCGTATTCTTTCTGGATCTTCAACCAGATACTATTGTCCAAAATCAGTTGTAATCGTAGTATCAAGAACAAAATCTAACTTTGATAGTGAGCACATTAGAGTCTAAAAACAAAGGCAATCGTAGAGAGATACGAAATCTTTCTATCTCGTCGATCTATAAAAACCTCCCAGTAGTTTAATATGCGCTGGTGGACCTTGAAACATGATAAAATAACGGCTCAATCATTGCAAGTATTATTTATTACCTGATGTATTGTAGTCGTGCTCCAGTCTGTGATATATCCAATATAATTCTTCCTATAAATTTCCTCTTACGTTGGCAATCTTGGTTTAATTGACAGTTTAAAAAGCATGTTTACTCGTATGGACTCATTTGGTTTGATTATTCTACAATAAAATGCATGGTATGCGAATGATTGATCCGAGTCTCTCTCGGTTCAACCTTTTATGGAAGAAGTGATGATCTCAGAGTAAAAACTTGTTAGATATTACTTAACAGAGACCGAAGAACTGCGCCATAGTAAATTTCTTTAATAGTGACCCTACTTTAACGATAGTTTGATATCGGTAATAATGTGTCAGTTTGTAAGAAGTTGGTAGATTTATTTGTAGTGTACAGAGAAATATTATTCGGGAAATGGTTGAATACTCAATATTGCGAATACCCAGTGAAATTTTTATTATTTGTGAAGATTATATAGTGCTGCTTAATTAATGAGATGATAGAAAATTCTCACCTTATCATAATGGCTAATATTGCATAATATTTCACTTATCGTCAAGTGTAGTTCAGTAATAATCATTATAAGTTTGTAATTTTTTTTTATCGCAGAATTCTTCTGGTTTTTCATTTTCAAATTAATTACTTTTCTTCTCATCTATATTTTTTATTCTAAATCACAATCATGATCACTGCAGAAAACAAAATATTATAGATAATTTACAATGTTTTCGAAGCAAATCTCGCTGAGTGAACGCTTTTGTTTTTTTTTTTTTTTTTGTGAAAACGCAAAGTATGATCCTTGATTAGCGTATTATTATATTTTGAAAAAAGTAGAAAACCTAAACTGTAAGGCTATTTCGATAGAAATTACAAACAGTTTCACTATTTAACATCATTTACTGAGCTTTTGTTTAGAATTGTTTCCAAGTTCAATAACCTACATATCTTTCTTGATAAGATAGATCAAGCTCACAATTGTTTGATAGGCTCTAATTAGGTTTTGATACCTAATCTATCACTTTTACTTTGATAAAAATTTATACAGTTTGATTTCAACACACTGACAGTGTGGTATTACACTGCGGCATTGATGCCAGTTCACCAAGCATCACTTTAGTCGTCCTTGCTGCTCTTTAAACATAGTTACATTGAAACGTGTACATAATATATCGAAGAAAAATAACTTTGATCTCGAGAGGGTATGGAAAGCACTCGATGGTAAGATATTTATGGACGGACGCTTTCATAAATCTTTATGAGCTGTCGATGTTGTTTTACGGATAACTTTATTATATACGTGATATCTGGTCAGCGGTAACGGATTGTTATGTCGTTATATGAGTTGTTATTCACTCGTCACACGTTTGGTGTACGATGTACCAGGGTGTTTAAATATGAAGAAAAAATCCACGTTGTTAATCGCTTCGGTAGCTTTCATCTCCAAAAGTTTAACGGTATGTCAGTTTTATCGGGTCTCTTTCATTTCCATTATAAGAGCCATTATTTTTATAATACCACCACGGATCACATAAATAATTGGTTTGTTAAAATTTTAAACCTACGCTTCATTTGAAGGTGACCAAATGCAAAAATTGTAATAACTGTCAAAGGAATTCTTTTCAGACAACAAATTACCGACGGTGTAGTATTATTGAGCTCCTATGATGTTAATATTAATAATTATTGTTACGTTTAGAATTAATTATATTTAAAAAACCGTAGTTTCTAAGGAATAACTCTATAAAGTGTATAGAAGTTGAGTTTATAAAATTAACCATACTAAGCATAGTACTATAAATACGAAACTAAATTTATTTGTTTGTCACGTCTTAAATAACCTACCGATCATCATGAAATTTCGTATACATATTGTCAAGGGTTATATATACTAAAGGACAAAGGATACCTTTACTGTTTACAAGGAATATACCATAATTTGATTAATTCTAGCGAAGCCCCGGGGAAAAGCTAGCTACTTTTTAGCTCTGTGAAAACACTGTATAACTAACTCTATTTATCGACAAAGGTTCTAAGCTATTGCATAGCTTCTATCGCAGGCCTTGAGCGTGGAGACCGAATCCAAAAATTCCGTAACGAAAAAACCTAACACCAATCAAGTCTCAAACTTTTGTTTCTTATTTCAGTCACCATAAACCTATAGTTTCAATGATTAATATTCCTGAATTACCTACATGTATTGTAAGATAATAAAAATATTTTGACCAAAAAAGAAAAAAAATTGTGTTCTTATCGGTCACCATGCTCAAAAAGTGTAACTTGAATTAATATCAAAGAAAAAAAAAACAAAGGAAAAAAATACTGCATAAATAAAATTAGTAAATAGTTATAATTGCATAAGTTAATAAAAAATACTATGCTTTACCGCGGCAGTCCTCGAGTGCCACACGAATTTTTTATTGTTTATAATATCAATAGGCTATTTCTTTGAACCTGCGATGCTCAAGTTCAGGACGGTGTTAAGTACCTTTATAGATGTGTACATCTTATATGATATTAAAGTAAGAAAAGTTTACTCAAGGAATTCTCTTATACTTTCATCTTGATAAGAAAATAGTCTGTAGTCAAATTGTGATCCGTAATGTTATTAAATAAACTGTATATAAATTAATTAAGGTGTAGATTCTCAAATACACGTTGGCCAAATATCCGTTCCACCGTTGATATGATATGTCTCTGATATGCGCGTTACCCCTTTTCAGCTTATTTTAATTTACTAATTTTATCACGAAAAACCAATTTTAAGGCATTTGTAATTATTTAGGTACTTAGAAGAATATGCTATAACCTTAAAAATGCAACATTCGTAATATATTACAATTGAAAGCGAGATTGGTCCGCGCAACCCTAATAGCCCTGTCGATATAATGTCGAAATCAATCTCTCTGCGGCCATATTCGTTAGCGAAAGTTGGCTTATGCCGGCCGCGGCTGCAAAATTTCCCTTTATTCATGTTAAATTATGCTATCCAGTGATTAGTATACATAGTATATTACAGTATAGTAGTATGTTTCATATTTATTTACTCATTCTAGTAACTTTCATGTATATATTTATGTAAAAATACATTGTTTATAGCATTACCTGGCACTATTTTGTGAGTAATCGTGTCTTTTCTTTTGTGTTAGTAATCTATATAAGAATCTGTTGCCCAATGTATGTAATTGTATCACTTCAGAGCCGCTGCACCTATTTGGCAAATTCTTCTTTTGTTGTGTTTATAATTGTTCGGACGATTATTTGACAAATAACACACATTTTTATTTCTATACAAATTAAAATATATATTAAAAAAAAACTTATTTTGCAACTTACGCGATACGTTTTTATACGCAAAATAATAATTTATATTCTTAATTTATATCCTTCAAAATAATAATTTATATTCATACTACTATATACCTTTCAACGCAATACACAGACTTTTGAAAAAAAAAAACAACAAAATTCCGTTCGAATACCAGTTGTGCTGTTTTTATACGAGCCACCTCGCTCACTGCGGGGATGAATAATGATTTTTGTCGCCCCGAAGCTTGGCCCCAGGTGTTCGGAGTTCAAATATGTGCGTCGGGATTTATTCCTGACCGAACGGGTGCGTCCTTTGCGCCCTTGTTATCGACAAATTTATATTTACTATCGGGAAACCTTTACAGTGGTATTACGCGGTAGAATATTAATAGTTTCATATGACGCTAGAGCTAAGATCATTCGAATTAATAAGTTTGCGGTAGATTACAACTTTTTATAGAGCGCGCGGACTCTAAATAAATAAGACACCGAGCGACTAGTGGGCCGGCCGCGGACGATGAGAGCCCTTTTGATTTATTTATACTCGACTGAGAAGGGGAACCGTTTCCTGATTCAATTATTGTAATTGTGCCGGGTCGGTGGCACTGAGATGTTGACTGACGCACGGTTTATGATTATTTGAGGGTTATCGACGTATTCTTCTGTTTGTTTACGATTAACGGTGTCGAGTGAGACACTCTGTCCTTGCTTTAATGCACGGTTGCATCGCTGTCGAAATTAACAGTTATCGGAGTAATATTTTTTTACTTAACACTGTCTTTAGTGTGAGATATTTGTTGCTGTGGTGAAAAATGATTTGCATTATTATCATATTGATGTCAAAAGCCCGTTACAATGTAGACAGGAAAGCTATACACATATAAATGAAATTGAATTGTATTGGTCGTGCTAATCTTCAAAGAAGCTGAATCGATTTTGGTAAAAATATGTCTGTTTTACAAGGATTATTTAAAATCAATAGAGTTATTTTAAGGGTAAGTACTAGGGATAAACTAAGAATAAAAAACAGACTACAATTAAACCGGAAAAATAGATAATTCCCATAAAAACAAAACCGGCTAGTATGAAATATTGTCACAGCTGGCTTATAATATAGAATTCAATTATTTATGTGATCCTGGCCATTCCCCATTGAAAGGATTGCAAACGGATTTTTATATTTGAATTGAATGAAGGCAGAGTCATTGCCTAATATTATTATATCTTTTTTACTGCGTCATATTTTTTACCAGCTTTTGTACAGTCAGTTTCTAATTTCAAGTCATATTCTCTTAGTAATTAAACGAATAACGTTATTATTATTGTTGTGAATAAAAAAAAAATATATTAACATTTTAGGTTAAAATTTGTAATCAGGAAACGTATTTTGCTCGTAATTAAGCGTCATTGCCAATATACACAGACGACCTATGGGTTAAATCGACTAAAAAACTTTTAGCGCCTGACGTACCCAACGCAATAACGTTTTTAGAACGTTATTGGGTTTGTCACGAATTTGCTGTACATTTGTGTGGGTCGCTTGTGTCCATGTCCATATATTTTCTGCTAGAAAGTGTCACGGAATTGCGTCAGTGCCTCAGTACATTTTGTGTTAGTCCAAACAGAATCAAGAGGATTTATGAACATCAGTTATTGTTAGATGATATTATATCATGTGGTGTTTAACCATCCCTATAATTATATATATTTTAGGTTCGTTTCATCTAATTCTTTAATTATTAGTTTATAACTTATTTTCACTTCAATCAAATCTTTTCACCTATTAAATAAACAATTATTATGCTCTGTATTCGAAAATCTGTCTCTCTTTTCACTAACGTATAGCCCACTGGTATTCCTTAATGGTTCAAAGTCAGTTACTTCATATCACTGAAAGTTTTAGTATATATAAATAAGTAATAAGAATATTTACATACCTTACTTGAATTTCAAGGAGTACACTGCTAACTTCTAATACTTAATTTTATAATCATTACAATAGATAGCATCAAAGAACCTGATATAACTGGCTAAATGTTAGAGACAAAACAATTTTAGACACAAAATGGGAGTAAAAAGCCCTTACACAGAAGATATAGTAATGAAAACTTTGGCAAAGAAATTAAACTGTGTTCTTTCGAAGTAACCAATTTCAGAATCTGTCTTCTCAGCTCTTTCGTATTACACTATTCGAAAGCAGTATAGCATGATTATTACGCTTTTTTGTAAACACAATATAGATTTAAGACAACATCCAAATTAAATAAACTAGGATACTTAATCGATTCCAATAGAAATTGAATCCGCAACATTCATGACATCAATCAAATACTCTAACCACTTGATTGAGACGATCCATTTATCACAGTGTAATCGGAACACCCCAACTGGATTGTTACGCAGCAAAAATATTTACATGACATACAAAGTCCGATGTGTTTTCACGTTTTGAGTAACGAGTCCATAAAGTGTGCTATTTTCATTTGAGATCGTTCATCTGTCAGCCGCGTGCGCAGCTCGACGGAAATGATTCGAATAAGATCATTGTGTTGATAAATTGCTATTGAAACGCGACCCGACCTATTGTCGTATTGTATAATACAACTTTTTTGTTGAGGATCGCATTGGTCAGTTTGAATTGCGAATACGATAACAATATGCTATTATCGGATATTTTATACGTACTCTCACTTTATAAACATTATATAGGACCTTCTATACCTGATCGCATGGTTTAAAAAAAGTATTTCCTAAGTTTTTTATTTGTTTTAGTACCCTTTAAAATAACCCTCAGATTTTTGTGATTTTTGATTACTCGTTTAAAAGATATCGAATCTTTAAAATAATTGCTTTTTAGTAATACACAACTTTCTTAAAAATGGCTGAAATTTGGTGTTTTTTATGACGTTTATACACAAAAAAAAAAAACAAATATAGATTTCTTTAAGATCGTTGTATTTTAAATTATAAATAATAAAAAATGTTTGCCCTTCGATTTTTTTTAAATGACCAATTTTAAACTTCTATCTTAATTTTTACCTCATTCCTATATTTTTAAACTCTGTCTGGTAACAGGTTCTCTATATCGATAATATATTTTCGATTTTTGAAAATTTGATTGTCATTAGGCGTTTCGTAATTTTGTTTTCTTTATTAATGTGATGGACGTTCCTTATATTTTTCCTAATTTTTCCTATCCTCGGCTCCTGTATTTCGCACCGCGCTACTCGGAACACCCCCATTGTTAATTAGTTCTTACTTAGCATACTTTCTAATCCACAATTTGTATGCTCATTACTCTGCTTCAAAAGGTCCTGATGTAATATTAGATAGTTTAAAACTTACCATGATAAATCTATACAAATAAATAGATTTAAAGTGTATGTTTGAAATGTCAAAATCACAGTTTTTTACTAAACAGTTATGAAAGTATATGCCGTACGTATAATAAAAAAAAAAACATGTTTAATTTTTTTATCTATTTGTTCCGATTAATTTCCGAAACGGTTAGACCGTTTTTGGCGGGATATTCACCGGCAGATAGCTAATGTCTAAGGAGTAATTTAAGATGATTAATTTTTGTTTAGGAAAATAGTGGTTCCCTCGCAAATATAATCCTTTATACAATCTCATACAAACGTAGACCGAGAGTGGCTATACCACAAAATGCAAATAGGTTTTTGCGAATTTGACTGACAGAGTAACAGAGATTTTTGCGTTCAAACAACTTTAAAAAAAAAAGACTGAACTAAGGACTGCCGACGGAGGTGAAAACTCAAAACGATGAAATAACTTTCTTCTTTTTAGAATTTATAAATCAATTGTAGTCTGAATTATTTACATTTCCTAATTTGCTATTACAAATTATTAACATTGATCTGGTTTTCACATGCACTCCGTGCATTAATTATATTATTTTTTTATCAAATTATAAATAATCGAACATATGATGGGCTGCACAAGCAGAGTACAAAACATCAATATTTTATGTATATGCAGGCCGCAATACTATGCGTCGCTAATTTCTAGCAAACGTATACTTTACGAGCAAACACAATCTCTTGAATTTCACGCCCGCGTGGTCTGGAGGTAAATTTTGCTCCCGCACACAAGATTAGGGCCCCCTCGGCAGCCGCTCAAGCCTAGGTCCGTTCCCTCGGCGTAGAGCCCTTGAGTACGCTGCTCGCGCGATACAGTTACACAAAACCTTACATCATTGCTACAACATCACACACATCACCTATACACACTTGCACGCCTACACGCTTACACGCTGTTTTTCTTGTTCAGAGAAATAAACGACAAAGAGTTCCATCTTTATTTTTCCCTATCCTATCCTATATAGTTTAGAGGAATTTTTCCGACACAAAATACATATAAGAGTTGTTGAAGCACGCATGTTTGGTACACATGCATGTTTCAATAACTCAAATACGTATATCTAGATAGGTTAGCTCAGATAGGTCGCGATTTTTGCACAAAACAGGCGACAGCCCAAGCCTAGGTGTGCCGTGCGCCCTTGAGTTAGTCGCCCAAACATCCCAAATCGGCCGAGTGCCTTCAGCGCTCGCCACAGTAGTTCGGTGAAGTTGTAAAGACCTTTCCACATCAACAGCGTTTTCTTTTCGAAAAAAAAAAACAATCTCTTGAGCTTTATAATGTCAACACTGATTATCTTATTCAGTCTGGTTTTATGATGTTTCAGTGTTTTCACTTTCCGTCGATCAATAATGTGTAATGATCTGTGCAACGTTACATCGAGTCAGTCATTTTCGACTTTCACTTCTCTGAGTCTGATCTTTGAGTTGTGTACTTAGTTGCTCTTTTATGTTTTTTGCGCCCGACCTTCGAGATTATTACTCCCATTGTCGCATAATATTACAAGCATCTTGTCATAATGTCAATGTTCTAAAAAGATGGTGGCGCTCTTGTTAGAACTTTCCAGAGACTTTTATGGCATCTTAGTATTCATGCTCCATGGTATTATTTCCCACTTGTGCATAATAATCGAATGTAATATACACGTAAATTGCCACCAATATTACAAAATATACAGATCATATCACATTTGAACGGCACTGAAATGCAGTTTCCTAGACTCAAACGAACAAAAAAAAGTTTGAAAATCGACAAAATTACGAATAAAATATACATGACAAACTAAGATTCCGCCCAAAACTCCATCTATTATGTTATTTTTGTATTTGACTGAATAAAGAACGCGATGATAACAGATCTTAACTGGAAAGAATTGCATCCCAAATGCAGCCTCAAGCACATGTATACAGACAGGTGCTTGATGGTTTTAAACTGTTATTTGTCTGTAAGAAACAACATATAAATAAAATAATAAACATAAATTAATATTCTAAATGGTATGATCAAAGCGTACATATACTCCGGAAGTTAAAGGAGCGAAGCGGACAATGCGGCACCGGCGGCGTCTGCGGCGTTGGCTTTCTGATGCACTCGCCAGATACCGACCAAAACTCATTCCATTTTGTGTATTATTCCTGTACTGGAGGAAACGCAATCGTAGCAACAAATTTTCCTTTAAAATCATTGTTGAAATATCATTTAGCTGTGGGTGTAGAATGTCAATATTGTACTATAAAATACCTTGATATTATTCGAGTAACGTTTATTATGTAGGCGGTAATCAAACGTCTTCATTAACTACGTATATTATATAACTTTATCAACATGTATTACATTTTCTTTAAAGTTTTAATATGTGGGTACGTACGTAGGTATGTATAAGTGAATATATAGGTATTATGAGTATATGAATTTTGAGTCTAAAACGTAAATCGTAGGTGGTAGATTCACGCTGAAGCTACAACAGGTTTCAGCATGGATGGGTTGGCTCGCCCGGAGTAGTACCACCCTCTCATAGAAAACCGACGTGAAGTAACAGTGATTGCATTGTTGCGTTTCGTTCGGTCAGTGAAAGTATCGGAGGCCCACCTCCTCTCCCCATATCCCTTCCCCAAGCACAGGCTGGCAACGCACTTGCGTCTTCCCTGGCGTTGCAAGTGTCTATGGGCGGCGTTGATGATCACTTAACATCAGGTGACTCGCCTGCTCGTTTACCTCCTATGGCATAAAAAATTAGAACATAATTTCTACAAAATTGCATATATTTACTATATTAAAAATAACTACAATTGCTTAAATGAGTCCAATTCTTGCAGCTTTTTTTTGTAATATTATTTACCTCGAGTCGTTCCAACAAAGAAAAAATAATGCCTTGTTATTTGTATACGTTATTATATTAATATTATGTTATTAGCTTTTTATATCACGCTAAAGGTATGGGTAAAGCATGGTGTGGGCATGTCATGAGGAGAGATGAAAACCATATAACTAGAAAAGTGTTGAGTATGATGGTGGATGGAAGTAGAGGAAGACCGAAAAAGGTGTGGATGGATTGTGTGAAAAATGATATGTGCGTAAAAGGTGTGAATAGTGAGATGACATTTGATAGGTGAGAGTGGAAAAAGAAAACATGTTGTGCTGACCCTACTTAAGTGGGTTAAGGATAATGATGATGATCATGCTAAAGGTATATATTTAACAGTAGATTTTCAAATTGTCTTATGTTAACATTTTAATACGTTTCAAACGAGCAGCTTATTTCGTGGTTCTCTAAAGGTGTGTCACATTTACATTACAAAGGTGTCACCTGAAAATTAACAACACGCAACGTGACTTTGATGTGTATTGTACGCGACATGCCTACGTGTTTGTAATTAAAAGATTATAACAGTTTCTTATATCCATTCGGTTATCTAAGAAGCAAACTATTTACATAGTTCACTTCCAATATATTTGGTAGGTAAAAAGAAATAGGGTGAATAGTACGAACATTAGAGCAAACTATGGGATTTTACATAAATGGATTTTTGTAGTTATAATTCTTTTGGCGCGTTAGGTAAAAATGATGAGAGTAAATATTTACGATGCACGATACACCGTCACGAAAAACCGACATCCTAAAGTTAGCTATAGTCAACATTTTGTTTCTTTGTATTTTTTCTATTATAAGTGTCGTTTTTTCCACAAACGTAGAATAAGGCGAAAGATATAATTTTTGAAAAGATTTTTATCTTGTATAACTTCTAACGCGTGTACATATAAGTACACACTCACTTTTTTCTCTAGATTTAATCAATTAGTGCATTTGTAATAAGGGCTATTAAAACAATGTCATCAATGATTGTTCTGACAATGCTAAATAAAGTATGCCGTGAAATAATTTCGACTGTGAATTTGAGAGTATCACGAATGCATCGGTTGTACAAAATGTATAGGCGGTTGATACATTTTTAATTGTTTCGACTAAGTTACAAGTCTGCGAGCGACAACGTTTTTTTCCAGTATCAGGAATATTTCATAATTTTATATATAGGTACTTAATATTTTAAAAGCTCTTAAATGTCACTGAATACAATTAACGCCATCGCTTCTTCGTTAGTAAGTCGACTAGAAGTTAATGCATCCACCTATTCTTACAAAGAACCTTCATTCTAATTTCATATGCTGAGGAAGGTGTCACTTAGTTGGTAGAGAGACGACGAATTACATTAACGCGTCGTTCAAGCTGTTTTTACAAGCGTGAATTTTAAATTACATTTTGCGTATACTGTTGAGAATAGATTGAAGTTTATGGATATTAAACGTAAGGCCACAGTAAATTTGAGTGACTGTAGAATCCGAATAATACGGGTGACGGGAACAACAGAAATTGTAATATGTATAAATAAAAAAAAAATCAAGGCAGTCGTAAGGACTGTTGACAGAAGTGAGAACTCAAAACAGTGAAATATATGTGTTGTCTTTTGAATATTTAAATTACTTATAGTATGAATTACTATATTTAAATTTTATACTGCGTATATTAAAATTATTAATAGTAGTCTAGCTTTTGTCTGTTGGTTTTATCTATTGTCACGCGGAGCAAAAATTATATACATTTTGATACGGTTTGTTAATTAATGAGACATATGCGGTGTTATATCAAAAAAGTTAAATACGTATTGAATATTCGCTTTAAAAGGATTACGTTTTAAATGCACCGCGCTCGCTGAATGTTCGCCATCTTGCTTGTCTCGCTTTGGCTGGGTTAGGTTAGGCTTGCGGCGAGGGAGCGCAATGGGGAGCCTCCGGATCCCAGGGAGATTGAAGTTAAAAGGTGGGAGTTGCGGGAAGGGGCTATAGGGAGGTGGACGCGCGCTTTGGAACGCACACCGTCGACGCTGTCCGCCCGGTCCTGCGGGAGTGGATTAGGAGGAGATGGGGCTCCCTGTCGTTCAGGCTGGTGCAGGTGCTGACCGGACACGGTTGTTTCGGGTGGTACCTGCACCGGATCGCTCGGAGGGAGCCGACCGCCGCCTGTCATGAGTACGGCGCTGAGGAAGATACCGCGCAGCACACTCTATGAGTGTGCTGCGTGGGAGGTGGAGCGCCGCACTCTGGCGGCAGTGGTAGGAGAGGATTTGTCGCTGCCGAGCGTGGTCACGTCCATGCTAGGCAGCGAGCAGGTGTGGCGAGCAGTGGCCTCCTTTTGCGAGGAACTCATCTCGCAAAAAGAGGCGGCGGAAAGTTCCCGCGAGGCGGACCCCCTCAGTGGCCGTCTTCGCCAACAGAGGACCGGCAGGAGGAGGTGGCGATTTGCCTAACTCCTCCTGCCACCGTAGCCGGACCTGAGGGGATGTAGTCGGGAGGCTTATCCCCTCATTGCACAGGTCCGGCGGACGAAGGGGGGCAGCTGGCGTGTACCCAGCTGCCTCTCTATAGGTAGGAGCCCGGTGGCAACCTTCCGCAGGGTGGACCGTTGGGGCGGCTATTCAAGGGGAATAGCAGAGAACGATCCCTTGCCGCCCCAACAACACGGTCTGTCGATACACCGTGGGATTTTAGTCCGTGCGAGTTGGACATAACCCATCCTCTCCCCCGGGAGGGTGGGTATCCATAAGGGATTTCCCCACGTAAAAAAGACTTCCGAAAAAAGGATAAGGCGAATATGCATCGGGCGAGCGCGGTGTATTTAGTACGAAACCTATTCAAAGCAAGTATTTAACTTTTTATAATAATACCGACGGTGGGCTGCGTGTGCTCAATACAAAATATCAATATTACATATACACCGGCCTCTATACGACGCATCGCTAGTCTCACGTAAGTCACGCAAGCGCAATACAGTCGATCACGCTAACTAACATGTCGCTGAAACGAAATCATAAGTTTATGTTATGCCAAAAATACCGCTCAACGTTCGTAAAAATGATGTCGCTTCAAAAACAATTGCCGAACGTATGTAAGCGCATTACTTCTAAACGGTTACACCTATTTGGCTAACCCTTTTCTTGTAGTGTTTATAACTGTCAAGAAAAGGGTTTAAAAAAAAACTGAAATAATTTCGTGTGAATAATCTTCATATACGCAATGAATAAGTGAGTGAGACAGAAAGCAGATTTATTGTCAGACTCGGCAGATTGGCGTTTACTTGTTTTGATTGCTATTTTATTTCATTAGATACTATAGTGGGTATGTGTTAAGTTTTTAAGCAGACTCGTTAACCCATGATACCAAATAGTATATCATAATTTTAATTCAAAATTAAATAACTCAGCCACAGGAATGCGTGTTCGGGTCAGCCAGTACAGATATATGTAGCTAGATACCTACCAATCATCTTCAAACTCCTGTGATGTATTGTCAATTGCAATGTTATGCAGAAGCTACAATATTTGATCTCATATATCACTTATATTTCGTGGGTACTTAGTAAAATGTTTAAATCCCCAAAACCCATTCAGGTAAACACGTCTTAAGCGTCCTGGATTATTCCAACTGCGTCTAATTCGCCTTTATCCAAATCTGGCACGAAGCCAAGGTCAATAAACCCTTTTGTTTATCCTTGCATACCTTAAAGTCACAACCTCTTTCTCGCTACCTTACCATATGTGTAAACCAACACAAATGAACTGCAATCTTATTGTCATAAAATTAAAGTACTAATTTGTACAGCGCAATCTGTATGTAAATAAGGAGGGATGTACCCTAAATAAATATACAGGGTAGCGGCGTTACGACAGTGATTCTACACCGACCATTATAAAATGGACTACCTGTCTATGCATTCTTCGCAACAAAATTACAAAAGATACGCAAAAGTAGGGGTCTCTCGCATTGGCAGACACGAAGTTTTTGATTTTAAGGCACAGCTTTTTAGGTCTAATGAGTTTGGGATGTGAGGATGTTTAAAAAAAGTGCGTGAATATTTAAATCAGCTGTGTTAGAAACTTTATGACTGAATAATAGAATAATCTCTTTAATATATATTTTTTCTTTTTCATCATTGTGAAAATACGTAATAAGATTTTATCTTGTTTACGCGAATGAAGTCAACTGTCCGCTGTAATTTTTTTTTTTCAGTTAACGTACGATAACTTTAAATAACCAAGATTGGGAAACGTCTTCGCGTCTAGGACATGAAGAAAAAAATAGAATATTAATATAATGCAAAAGTCAAACAATTTAGCTACTCTTCAACTAAATATCACTTACCATTAGTTGACACAAACGTATGTATTCAATTTATTTTAACCGGCTTTTCCTTTATATATATCACTCAAACAGCGGCACAGAAATGTAACTACTCATATAATCACCACATATTATAAAACAAAGTCTTTTGTCTGTCTGTCTGTTCGCGATTAACTCAAAAACTACTGAACAAATTTTCATTTGGTTTTCACCAGTAGAGAAAGTGACTCATGAGGAAGGTTTGGGTATATAGTTTGTCAAGGTTTTTTTATTATCAAAGTGGGGCAACGTCTAGTGGGCACACTAGTATACATCATAATAAACACGTATACACCATAGAATTGAGAAACAAAAATATATATAAAGTTTAAACATAATTAATCTAAATAGAGTTACTGACCGAAGCTAGTAACGTAATATATTAATACCATTATCGCGTATTTGACTATGTATACTATATATAATATTCCAATCACTAACTTACGATTAAAATATGTTACACAAAAATGACTCTTAAAGTAAAGTATATAAACTGCAGAAATGTCTACAATGGTTTGAATAGTTCTCGTCGTCTGACGTCTGTTCGAAGCCCAGAAAGCCTGCGCGCTGCGTAAAGACCACATAGTCGCCAGTAAAAATGATTTATTTACAAGAATAATATCAAATGCCGTCGAAGTTTACATAGATCGTGTACACTGATAGAGATAACATGGTTTCTGTTTGCCGTGTAACAGACGATAATGTCGTAAGATGTAATAAATAAATAGTTTTTCTTTTACGGTTTTTTTTACATCTATTCCAATAATAGATTATTATTTCGCTGTAGGATAGATAAAATAAGATAAATCTTTGACCAGTATTAGGAAAATGTATTTGACTTTTGACATCTGTTTTTTATTATACAAAATATAACCAATTGTATTCGATAATTCCATTTTTAGTTGTTGTTATATACTAAACTCTTTATTTTTGTTTTACTGTATTTTAGATTCGTCAATAATTCTACAGTAACTGGGCGACCGAGCGTTGCTCGTTTCTATAAAAAACATTTTTAAATTAAAATAAATATTAGAAAAATATACTCACTCGGATTCGAACTGAAGTTATACGGATTTTCGAAGCAACCGATCTCCATCTAAGCTATTTTTGTTTTGACAGCGCCGGCAAAATTTACCTTTATATTCTAGCTATATTTTTTCATTGTTCGAAAACCTAGTTTAAAAAGTTTTCTATGAATAAAATCTAGCTAGATCGATTTATCGTTCCAGACACTACCTATTATACTAAGTTTCACGGAAATAGATGACGCCGTTTCCGAGTTCCTGAAATATTAAGAGTATACAAGAATTGCTAGTTTAAAGGTATTAGATTTAAGAAGCATACAATTAAAATGTGGTAAAAACAGATATAAAATAGGCTTACACAACATGCTATAAGTGTACAGTATGTTACTTGGGTGATGCATAAAATAATTCATTTACCAAAAATATAATAAAGTTCATCAAAAACATAATTACTTATATTATTCTTTCACTCAAGAAACTGTTTTTTTATATCATATAGGAGGCAAACGAACATGCGGGTCACCTGATGTTAAGCGATCACCGCCGTCCATAGACACTAGCAACCCCAGAGGAGTCGCAAGTGCGTTGCCAGTCTGTGTTTGGAGGAGTGGAATTAAAGGGAGAGGGGAAGGGAGAAGAGAGGGGAGGTGAGATGAGTATCCGGCGCTCTCACCGACCGAACGAAACGCAACAATGCAACCACTGTTACTTCACATCGGTTTGGTGGTGCTACCCCGGACGAGCCGACCCGTTCATACTGAAACCAATAATAGTTTCAGCGTGGCTCTACCACCTACTAGTAATAGCTGTAATAGACTTTCAGTATTTTGGTAACATTTCCTTAAAATACAACACGGGTAAAGTTTTAGCAATACTTACTATATTCATGCACAGAGTAAAGAAATATAAGCTTTTACGAATTTTCAAAATTTATTGTATAACGCTTATGCTCCCGGTTTCACTAGTATTAATTGAAATATCCTTTGGAAACACTACATTTTTTTTTAAATTAAATGTACCCTTTTCTGTACCTCTGCCAACGTACATGAAAAAAAATCACGATGATCGATTGGTATCGATTGGTGGTATGAAAATATAACAAACATACATTCGCATATAATATTAAATTGGATTCAACAGAACTGACAACAGTTACATCCTTATTCCGAATATAATAACAATATCGTAATATTTGTATTGCTAACAACAATGTATGATTGTATCAGACAACAGGGCATTCATATGAATGCTGGGAAGGGGAAATAATATTTATGACATAATAATATTATTAAGATAATATTATTCTTACAAATATATTTTACGTGTATATTATTTCGACACTGTCCTGTGACAGGATTTATTAAGCCAATTACAGCCGAAAAAGTTTTTAAAGTTTGTAAGGAACACATAGTCTTTGAAGTTTGTAAAATAGGAACATGATGTATATCATCTATCTACGTATTTAAAGATTCTGCTGTTAGTTAACCTCTCTGGCACATGAATTGAACTACTACTGGATCGATTTCGGTAATATTTAAAATACAAATTTTGGAAGATTTAACATCCGAATTATGTTTATATTCATATTTCGGTAGATCTTTTCTGTTATATATTGTAAAGTTATATAATAAATCGATACTATTATTTGTGGGCATCACTCAAAGATTGCTGCATAGATTTGCATCAATTCCTATAGTTTTAAAGCATAGACATATCTTGTGTTTAACAAAAAAAAAAAAATACGTATTGAATATTTGCTTTAAAAAGGGTACTTTCGTATTATATGCACCGGGCTGGTTTTTATCCTAAAAGAGTCATATAAATTAACTAAATATAAAGTTATAAAAGTTATAAGAAATTACGAATATTTACAGCTATGTATAATTTCTTGGCGTGGAGAAATGTGGAAAGCGGTATGACGCTTACGTTTCTTCAATTATATATATCATTCCATAGTATAAAACAGTTCCCTACCGTGTTTGTCTGTCTGTCTGTTCGCGGTAAATCCAAAAACTAGGGAACGGATTTTCACGCGGTTTTCTCCAGTGGATAAAGTGATTTATGAGGAAGGTTTTGGTATATAATTTGTCCAGATTTTTTATATAGTCAGGGCGGGACAAGGTTAGCTGTGCCCACTAGTTGTCAATATAATAAATAACGCATACGAACTCGAAGGTATCAGCTAATATATATACATATATTTATAATTTATTTACTATAATTAAATAAACCCAGTCCACATCTAGGTTTACTGTGATATCATCCTTCGATAGTCCTCAACTGTAACTTATTCTTGGGTATTAAAAGTACAGAGTCTGCTTCTAATCTAAGTTAAATAGACACTTCAATATAGAGTAAACTTAAATGATGGCACCCAATCACGCGTTTAACGTACACCGACAGAATATCATTTGCAAAGATCAATTTAAAACAATATGTCATAGGTTTAGACAATGTAGCTGCGTGCCTATCTCAACCGTGTGTAGCTCAGAGGGTGGTCAAACTAAGCCAGTGTGATTAATGACTCTGACCCCGCTGTATCGGCAGATATCGTCCATCCAACATGCTCGTTCCACGCCGATTTCTCTTGATTGGCCCGAATTGTTTTAGCTTGAACGATACCTATGGTGTATGCTATATGTTTATCCTCAATACGTGCCAGTTTCAACGAAGCAATTTCTATTTTTGTTTACATTAGTATTCGAACGTTTAGAGAAGTTACTATAAGTAATACATTTTTTATTGTAGAAATATATTTATTATAAGCCCCTGCCCGCGACTTCGTCCGCGTAGTAATACTTACTCTGGGCTAACGCTAACAAGCAGCAGAAGCTCTCAAAATTAAAAAACATCCCGATTTTGAAGCATTTTTCATCTGTGATCCGCTCCTATTGGTCTTAGCGTTTTGCAATATACCCTATAACCATTCTCGATGAATGAGTTATATAACACTGAACTGAATTATTCAAATCAGACCTGTAGTTCCTGAGATTACCCCTACAACATCACAAACTTTACCTCTTTATAATTTAGTATACATTTATTTTATACATTTTTTTACAAAGATGATATTTGTAAACATGATGTGCCTATTAAAAAGTAATCATTTTTACATTTTATGTAGTATCTAACCTTACCTAATTAATAGTGTTGTAAATTTAAGGTAGTACATTCTAGGTTTGACTTTATTTCTTTGTTTGAAAATTTATGCTCAAGCGTTCGTCAGCGTATTCCAAAAGTTGCCTCTTTCTGCTCTAGTCAAGTTGGAGTCTTCAACCAAACGTGATTTTTTATCTTAGATTCCATATAATAAATCTAAAAGATAATTATAAAGATGTTAGTATGTAGATGCATATAGAGGGTACATCAGCTACAAGAAGATATTGTCTCGTTGAGCGTCTTCTATACAGAATTTCCTCCACTTTCATAACAAAAACCGTAATCATTTGGTTTAGTAGCCACAGTTTTACGATAACTTGATAAGAACTAAAACGTTCACAATTACTTATTTTTGCTATAAAAGGAATCTTTACAGTAGTCCCCTTTTAAATGAACGTCAAAAATCTATCATCAGTTCGGAAAACAATTCAATCATTGAGAAAACTGGCAAGAAATTAGATTTGTGTCGGTTTTATATATCCTTTATTTTAAGATAACTATACAACTAATTGTTGTCGCCATTATTAATAACAGATGTACAGACTCTTGTGTCTTATCGGTTACTACTACACTGTGTGTTACTGCTATACAAGTATATAAAGCAAAGCTATTGTAGGTGGTAGAGCCACGCTGAAGCTATTACTGATTTCACCATGAATTGTTCGGCTCGTACGGGGTAGTACCACCCCTCTCACAGAAAATCGACGTGAAATAACAGTGCTTGCATTGTTGTTTTCCGTTCGGTCAGTGAGAGCGCCGGAGGCCCACCTCTCTTCCTCCTTTCCCTTTCCTTCCCCTCCCTCTCTCCTATATACAGGCTAGCAACGCACTTGCAACTTCCCTGATGTCGCTAGTGTCTATGGAGAGTGGTGATAACTTAACATTTTGCTTTCTACGATATAAAAAAAAAATCCATTAACAACAAATTAAGATATAAATAAGTTACAGTTTGTACTAATTATGAATGTACTATGTAACTAAGAGACAGAATATTTTTAGTTGAAAATAGCACAGTTTTTCGGCGTGGTTGAAGGTCGCACGATCCAAACGAACGGTGGCCCTCATCATTCATCGTTATAACTGCAACAGAAGCATTGTTAAGCTGTTTACACACGATTGATAGTCGTTCACTATGTAAAGTTATTTATTTGAACCGTTGTTAAATATAACGGAGAGTATATATTTCTTGTTAGTACTGTATATTACTTGTTTTAAAAATGTTTATACTGATTGTACGTGCTTAGTTCGGGTCTTTTTTAATACATGCAATTATGTAAAAAGTAGTTATTGGATAAGAAAAACAAAAATTCGTCTACTTAATAATTAAAGGCCCCTTGATCCGATTGCAATAGAAATACCGCTATAACATCGTATTTCTTCAGCAGATTATTAATGTTCGCACTTCAAAATCTAGCCTACTGGATTTGGTTCACGGCTTCTAAAACTGTAACCCGGTGAAGCTGTTAAGGCCTCGCTAGGCCGATAGCGTAATCATTTCGAAAAATAAAAAATCTTCTAAAATGACTGTTTAGTTCAGTGATTACCAAGCACCGTGTCGCGACACACTGATGTGTCAAAAACATCTATCAAGCATATCGCGAGTTTTACAAACTCTGTCTTTCGTGCACTTTGTAGTATGTAAAATTTTGCAAATATGTAAGGGTATCGTGAATTTGTAACGAGTATGTGTGTCACTGAATAAAAAAGGTTGGGAACCGCTGGTACAGTTCTCCCCTGAGAAATATTTTATTTTGAAAAACGACAAATTATATTCAGTTTTCGAGATACTCAATTTTTTTTTTTTTTTAATCTTTATTTTTGGCAACCAATCTTTCAGATTATTTCTGCCATTTTCGTGTAGTTATAATATTACAAGCGTCGTGTGATTATTTGAATATTCTAACAAGATGGTGGCTTTCTTGTCCCTAGAACCTTCCAGGGAGTTTTTGTGTCATCTCAGCTTAGTATTATTTTCCATTCACTTCACTTATGCACAATAAACTAACTATATTACGTAAGGACACCACCCAATTTATATAATATAGCGTCAAATAACACAATAATAGGAATAAAACAAAATTTACTACATGACAGACTAAAATCCCTCCAAAAACTCAAAATTATTTAAATTGTTGTATGCTAAAGTCATTCAATGGTATTGTTATCTATAACAGGCTATAGAAATAAATTATTCGTGAAACACATACATTAATATACACTTATAAACACTGTTGAAGTTTGTTAGCATAATAAAACATCGTTTAACACGCATCGACAGTTTGGCACGAAGCCCACCACCTGTGTCCAGTACTAAAACATAGCGGCTTTGTTTCTGCCACGTAGTTATAAAAGATTTAAAACTTTACCGCAACGTGACTATTATATATATTTTGACTTAAATACTAATTAATATAGAACAATTGTATTAATATATATATGTATATATTACCTATAAATCTTCAAGAAACGAACCCTATACTTCTTCGAATGCCGGCAATGCATCTGTGATACTCATGTCACAGGTGTCACTGGGCGGCAGTGATTGCTTACAAACAAGTGACCTGTTTGTTCATTGGCTTCCAATGGCATAAAAATTGACACTAAAATATATTAGAGATAACATTTTACACGCGGTAATTGACTTAAAACTAACAATAAGTGTTTTTTTATTCTTAATCCGGTGAAGCTTTGAAGCAATAAGTGCCACGCCCGTCGTGGCACTGGAATACTAACGAAGAAAGTGAGATCAAATTATTCCCTAAAATTACGACCATGTAATACAATAAAATGGCAACTGAACATATGAACGTTAACCTATCAATTTTGTCCATATCTTTGAAGATTGTCCGACTATCTCACTCATTCGTTCACTTTTATATATCGAGATCTTATACGAGAGAACAGTAAATCTTACCGGCAGTGGCTCAAGCCTAGGTCCGTTCCCTCGGCGTGGAGCCCTTGAGTGTGCTGCTCGCGTGATACAGTGACACAAAATCTTACATCACTGCAACAACATTGCACATATCACTTCCACACACGTGCACGATACACGCTTACACATGACAGTGGAAGGCTTTTATTTTTTTCCCTTGTCGAACTGATAATAATTTAGAAAATTATCCGATACGAAATATATATAAGAGTTGTTGAGATATGTATGTTTGGTACACATATATGTTCCAACAACTCATGTATGTATGAATAGTCAGCTTAGGTTAGCTCAGAAAGGCCGCGAATTGCACGTATCAGGCAACAGCCCAAGCCGAGGTTTGCAGTGCTGCACCCTTGAGCTAGTTGTCAAATAAAATCGGCTGAGTGCCCTAAGCGCTCGCCTTAATAGTCCGATGAGGCTGTTAAGATCTTGGTATGTCAATAGCGTAGTCAGTTCGAGGAAAAAAAACAAAAAAAAAGTAAATCTTACGAGTATGTATACAGAGATAAAAACCTAACTGCGACTCTGTATCCTTGCCCCATTTCTTCACAGCAAGAAGACACATACTAGTGAAAGCGTGTGAATCGTTATTTCTTAAACATTAACATCTATATTAAAACAAACTACCGTGGTATTTTTTTAGATAGTTTTTTTTTTTTTCGAAATGACTACGCTATTTACCTAGCAAGGTCTTAACAGCTTCACCGGACTACTAAGGCGAGCGGTTAAGGCACTCAGCCGATTTTATTTTGGCAATCAGCTCAAGGGTGCACGGCACACCTTGGCTTGGCTGTTGCCGGTTGCATGCAAAATTGTGACCTATCTTAGCTAACCTAGCTAACTATTCATATATTTATGAAACGTATATGTGTACCAAGCATACACGCCTCAACAACTCCTCCATATATTTATTATCGGAAAATATTTTTAGATAGTGTATTTAAGTGTTTAAAAAGTAAAAGAAAAAAAAATCTATACCGTGGGTTTCAGTGATCTATGTAAATTGTTGTACAATTAATTTGAATTTAAACGCAATGGAATGCGCTTTATCTATTTAATGTAATTTAAAATGACTAACATGTGGAAGCGTAGCGAGTTTTTGCTATTGTAATGTGGGGTGTGCTAATGATTTTTTAACGTTGGAAAAATGGAGAGCCGCTGTTGACTGTAGATGAGCCACAGCCGGGAAACGTAGTGGAAAAAATAAATGTTTTCTCTTGTTTAAATTACGCTGTATTTTTTTGTTTGCAAGATCTTTTTCCCTTACTGTGTGCTCGTGGCAATTATTAATTATGTTTGCGAAGTGTAATACTTGAAAAGATTGTCATTTTGTTAGGTATTCAGGTTTTATACGAATGTATGTAGGATGATAATGTTGTTTTTTAAAATAAATCCTTACTAATCAGCCTGACCTCAATAAACGTATTAAATGCCTATTATATGTAAACAAAATTGAAGATTTTTTGTTTGTAATGTAAAAACCTAAGAAATACTTAATCGATTTTAAACATTCTTTATATAATAGCTACATGAGATGAGATGGTGCGATCACGAGAACATGGCGAGATGAGTTGTTGTTTATTTTCAAAATCCACATCAAGGCGTGCAAAGCCGCGTGCCGAAGGTAGTAATTAAATAACTGTATGGTTCTCATTCGAATTCGGAACTTTCATAGTAGTGATTAAGAATCGTTTTCTATAAATACATTATTGTTTAGTATTGGTTTTGTGGTACTGTAATTATTTTTTCTTTTTATGTAATAGGAGGCATACGAGCTGGTGGATCACCTGATGTTAAGTGATCACTACCGTCCTTAGACACCAGCAACACCAGAGGAGCGGAAATTGGGTTGCCAGCCTGTGTTGGTGGGGAAGGGTGGAGGGGGAAGGAGGTGGGCCTCCGGCGCTCTCAGTGACGGAACGAAATGCAACAATGCAAGCACTGTTACATCACGTCAGTGTTCTATGAGAGGATGTTACTGTCCCGGACGAGCCGACCCATTCATGCTGAAACCAGTTAAAGCATCAGCGTGGTTCTATCACCTACCTAACCTACACCTACATCTTGGTTGTGTTGATAATACAAAAGAAAGTTTTTTCGAGTCCTCGAATTTCCTTAAACGATGATATTCATATCCTTGTATACATACCTTATTTAATATATTTACAAGTGTGTAACAAGTTAGTAATCTTGAAAATATAAAAAGAATATATTTAGAAATAATACGCACATTTAACGATCTGGTCTGGTACTACCGCATGTCGGGGCGTGGTGTATATACCCCCCAGTCCCATTAGTCCAACCGCACCTAAATCCTTACTTATTTTAATCACTTGTACCCCGCTGGCTTTTATCATGCGTGTTGTTGATGGCCTACATCAGACGGTTATACGAAACTCATCTGTATTGATGAAATATTTAAGTATTCTTTCCATTAGCAACGTGACCCTTTTTGGGGTGAATAAGGAAAACAACAGCGTAATGTGGACAGAACGTAAAGCTGCGTCAGGATGAGGATTGCTCTGATGTTGTTTTTTGCGAACTGTATTTGACGGTGCAGGGAATAAGAAACTACACCCAATAAGCAACTAAGAGATGATGGGCGAATACTGGCATAAATTAAAATATAACTATATTTTTTCATTCGCAATCTGTATTATCCATCTTGAATAAGGAAGATAACCATGTAATAGAAACCCTTCTAGAAACTTCTGTAAAAGCTTTGTAAAAACAAATCCTATATTATAAATTGGAAAGTGAGTTATTTACGCTTTCATGCCATAACTACTTATTCAATCATCATGTAAATCTGCATGCACGTTCTCGAAGGTATAGAAACGGACCATAGATTACCATTGACCAAACCTATATCAAGGCAAACGAAGCCCCGAGCAAAACCTAGTGTTATCATAAACATAGTTCTTTAAAAGTTAATGTACTGCATATAATGTTTTGTATATGTAATAATAAATTTTATGTATTAATTTGAACTAGTGGGCGCCCAGTGGTCGACATTCGACCACAGTTCATTATTTTTTTAATGTTTGAACTTTATGAACACTTTTGTCAAAGGGCATACTTCTATAATCAAAGGTTTTCATCTTGGCTACTCAGTTATTTGCCATGATTTTTAATTATATAAACATAAAAAAATCGATGTAAAATACATACAACCGAACATAGTAACCTCCTCCTTTTTCGGAGTCGGTTAATTAAAATACATACAGTCGAGCATAGCAACCTCCTTCTCAATTTCTTTTGAAGTCTATTATGTCAATAATACTACTCGTTATTGACGGCTGACAAAATGTCTTTTTTATTTACATGTGTGTATATGTTGTGTAAAATTCAAGCATTAGTGTGAGTAGTGCTTATTTTAATTAATTTAATGTACTTCTAATGCATTTTATATAAAATAAATAACCTTCTGCACTTCTCTGCCATATAAACTTTAACTATGCCAAATTTCAAGTTCACCCGTTAAGGGGAAATAGGTTAAAAAGGGATACAATTTTTTTGCTTCACGTATTAATATATAGATATAATTTATACTCATAATAAACCAGTGGACCCGACTGACGTTGTAACCCGCTTTGATAAAAAAACTTTGACAAATTATATACCTAAACCTTCCCCATGAATCAATTTATCTATTGATGAAAATCCACTCAGTAGTTTTTGAGTTTATCGCGGACAGACAGACTTGGCAGAAGACTTTGTTTTATAATATGCCGTGATCGTAAAGAGATAAAAAAAGAAAAATATGCTCGTAGATTGCTTATGTTAGAGAACAGAACTGCCTACGTGATACACTTAGGTTGTAGTAGTATTAGTGTTTTTTTTTTTTTTTTTCAAAACATTTTTGGTATACATGAGATTGCAAGTGGGCGGTATCTCGGGCACGTCTAGCTTTTAATCAATCACTTTGCAATTCGTGTAATTTTCTCGTATGACAGGTCTATAACTGTACCAGGAAACTGACAAATATCAATCAGGCAGGATTCTTTCAAAAGTCAGCAATATATATATATATATATATATATATATATATATATTACTTTAGTTGCTTGTTGATGGTTGTCTCCGGAAATAGTTATATGATTCCAAATAACGAAGAATTATGTGTAATTGATAAATGTGGAAAAACGCATACATGTATATACCTTAATTAATCACTATTTACCTATAATATGAATAAGTTACCTATAATATAAACCTACTATAATATAAATAAATACCTATATTAAAAAAGAGCGAGGACGTCATAGTGGAAAATCGATACAATGAAACAATTGTGTACTATTTGGAATTTAAAATTAATTCTCATCTGAATTATTCCAGTTTCATAATTTTTAGATTTAAATCATTAAAATTAGTCTGGTTGTCACATTTATTTCATTGAAGAAGGTGTTACTTTGCGGAAACCAGTCATTAAATATTCCGCCTGGAAGTGCAAAGTAGCGTCCGCTATAAGATATATTTTTTATATCATATAGGAGGCAAACGAACATGCGGGTCACCTGTTGTTAAGCGATCACCGCTGTCCATAGATACTAGTAACCTCAGAGGAGTCGCAAGTCGTTGCCAGCCTGTGTTTGAGGGAATGGAGAGAAAGGGAGAGGGGAAAGGAGAGGAGAGGGGAGGGGAGGGGAGACGGGTCTCCGGTGTTCTTACGACCGAGCGCACCGCAACAATGCAAGCACTGTTACTTCACGTCGGTTTTCTGTGAGAGGGTGGTGCTACCCCGGGCGAGCCGACCCATTTACACTGAAACCAATAATAGCTTCAGCGCTGCTCTACCACCTATCTAACCTAATACCAAAACATATTTTTGGTTTTCACATTTATTTGCACTCTGAACAATAATTATATATATTTAATAACGTATTATTATTAACCATATATATGATTAGCTGCATAAACTCAATACAAAATATCGATCTTTCATCTTACATACATACATGCCGCCATACTACACGTAGCTAGTCTGACACCGCGTAATAAGTTGCCGAGCATTTCGAGGTCAACGGTGACGCGAATCCATAAGTTTTCCCCTATCAAATAGGTTTTATATACAGAATTGCTCATCGCGGCTAAAGTTTTCACTCTAAAAATATTTTCATTTACATTGCTTAATTTAGGTTTTTAAATTAAAACATTAATTAATCTTCCTAATATTATAATGTATCCAACTACATCTATCTATTGATCTATCTATCTAATACCTTTAAACAAGCAATTCTTGTATATTTTTATATTAGTATATATTCAGGATCTTAGAAACGGCGTCATGTATTTCTGTGAAACTTAGTATGTAGGTAGTTTCGGGGACGATAAATCGATCTAGCTAGATTTTATTCATAGAAAACATTTTTTTAACCGATATGCAAAACAATGAAAAAATATAGCTAGAATATGAAGGTAAATTTCATAACAAAAATAGCCCAGATGGAAATTGGTTTCTTCGAAAATCCGTGAAACCCCAGGTCGAATCCGAGTGTATGTACCTAATATTTTTTTGTGAAAAAATGATAATTTTGTGAGGCAAACCTAACAATTCCTTTAATGAAATAAGTCACTTTATAATAAGAGAGATATCTTTTTAAATATTTTTTTTATTCTGAAAGAATGCTAATTTTGTGAGGCAAACCTAAAAAAATATTTGAATTTAAAAATGTTTTTTAGAGAACTGAGCTAGGTTCGGTCGCCCAGGTACTATAGTTATAATAATATATAGGCATGTTAATAAGCCATAGAGTAATAAATTATACGAACAATAATATTTCAGATACAAACTCGACCTAGTTCAGCCACTATGAGACATTAATATCTAACAATAAACTATTCCGTAACATAAAGTTTATTTCATTATTATATTTTAGAGTTACTATTAATTTTAATCTCAATGATATTTTAGTTTTATATATGTTTTTGAATGTGTATCCTTTTTAATATTACTAGTGGGCGGCCAGTGGTCGACATTCGACAATAGTTAATTGATTTTTAAAGTTTGAACTTTATTAGGGATCTTTTGTCGGAGGATATACTTCTATAATCAAAGGTTTTCATCATGGCTAATCAGTTATTTGCCATGATCTTTATTATATAATCATTAAAAAAAATCTATGTGTAAATGAAAATTAAAATAAATTATAAATTTGAAACAAAAACCACATGGTAAAGCTCAAATTTTAACCAAACATAACTTTACGAAAATAAAGATATTTATCGCAACCCATGACACAATTTTCAATTAATTTTACACCACACCATGGGGTGTTATTTCTGGGTGATATTGAATTAAATGTAGTCTGTTCATTATGAGAAATAGTGATATGCCCAGTATCATCGTTTGGAAAAGTAATGGATGCACAATACAATCAAATAGTGAATCCAAGACAAAGACGTTTTTAATACTACCATTAGCTTTTGAAAATAAATTCTTTTTTGTTGCTACATGAGGTTGAATTGCAACATTGTAAATGCGGAGGTCTAAGTCATGGATTACTTTTATGAACAAAATTCTTATTTTGATTATACAAAGTATTATTTCGCTCATTTTTTTTATTAAATCATCATTTGATATGAGTTCACCATGAAAAATAATAAACATTACAATATTAGTTATATTTTATAATATCATTGTTGAATGTAGGATGAAAAATGGTAATTAGAACGTAAGAGTTAACAAATACATACAGTCGAGCATAGCAACCTCCTTCTTTCACAACCTTTTTTGAAATTCGTATTTATTGACGGCTGTCAAAACGTCTTTTTTATTTACATGTGTGTATATGTTGTGTAAAATTCGTGTAGTAGTGTGAGTAGTGCATATTTTAATTAATTTAATGTACTTCTAATGGATTTTATATAAAATAAACAGTTTTCTGCACTTCTCCGCCATATAAACTTAACTTTAACTATGTCAAATTTCAAGTTCACCCGTTGACGGGAAAATAGGTTAAAAAGGGTACAATTTTTTAGCTTCACGTATTAATATATAGATATATAGGAATATGGGTTTGTTTGTTTCGCTTTCACACCTGAATTACTAAACCGAACTTCGTGAATTTTTGTATTTACACTATAAAGGATCCAGAAAAGAATATGGGGTACTTTTTTTTCCAGACATAAGTACTGTGTGTAAGGGAAAGTTCAAGCCTAAATAAACACGCGCGAAGCCGCAAGTAAAAGCTGATTGATAAAGCTGAGATGATACGTATACGGATCTTTAATTTTGTGGTATTATTTTGTAAGGTATTTATGAGAGTGCCTTTAAATTACTTTTCGTCCTTGTGACATGATTTAGGCCAAAGTCATTAAAAAAACCCCTGAAAAAATCTTTATTATATCTCTCATAGGCAGTTAAATAAGTTTGATGATATAGCATGTTTATTGTATCGTAAATCTGCTTACATACAAGATTTATTGTTATAGTATTCTCGGGCCACAAATAATGTTCGACACAACGCGAGCTTTGTTTTGCGGCGGCCGATTTTTCTGATTAACACTTGTGGTTTTGTTTTGTGAACGCGTCGTGTTGAGAGCGGTAATTCCGAACAATATTTACATATTCTTTTGTAGTTTTGTATTGTATGGAATAATCAAATTTACAGTTTTTTAACGCTTATTAATTTGATCTAGAAAAAGTCCACAGAAGTAAGTACTCAAATTTATTCGTCTAATTTTTGAGGATGAATGGATATTTGGTACTTTTTCATGCAAATATTGCTGAACGATTTTGATATAAACTTTACAGTAATATATATTACTAGCTGATTGTGCAGTTTCGTCTCAACCAAATCGGTAATTAACGGTTTCAACTGTATAAATGCAAAAAAAATCAATAAAACTAAAGGCCAATTGCAGCTACATCTGCCTTTCCAATTGTAAATCCAAATAATCAAGGGACTTACTTAAACATATACTCAGGTTGTATGTAAGAAATCTTTTAAAAGAAGCCTAGAATTCGTTCGTAGCATCGCCTACTTTATAATTACAACCTAGATACCATAACTACGAACGAGACCGGAAAAAACAGGAACGGATAAACAATTAATAATCAAAAAAATCGTAAATAAACTTTACAACTTGAAAAAGCAACGTCAGTCTCCTTCTGTTAATTCATATTTATCTTCTCTGTATATTGCTGCAATGGCTATGACAAAATTTGAGGCTACATTATCGACAAAATTAAGTCTTATAATGAATTATACATGTTGAATGCCTTTTACCAAATCAAATCTATATATAACATTTTATACGAACAGAATATTCATTTAAAATCTTTCCTCAGATATTTGTAAAATAATTTAAAATATTTTCTTTTTCTTTTCTTGAACTGATTACGCTATTGACCTAGCAAGGCCTTAACAGCTTCACCGAACTACGTTGGGGAGCAATCATATATAATATGACATCCCCTCCAGAAATATAACTAACCGAAACGAAACGCGACAATTGTCGCAAGTCACTCTACTTCCAATTCTAAATATATTGAGCGGGATAAGTTTATTTATATTGTTTCAGGGTAATTAATTTTTCTTTGTAAATTCTTGCCTTCCATCCTTTTAAGATTATAATTATCTTACGTAGGAAGATATAATCCCAGCTTTTCTTAGTGTTACGACAGGCTTATGAGTCATTCTGACAATTAACACCTTTTTATTTTAGTTTTACTTTGTTTAAAGGGGCTTTTATTCCACCGAACATACCAGCCAATTCCCTAATGTTACAGCTCTATTATGAGAATCGCTGATGAGGCAATTAACACTAGGATAATAGGAATACCTAAGGTAAAATTTTGTAATATTTTAATAACACGAAATGCCTGCCACACGGGGTCATACGGGAGGCTTTCCGATATGTTGGAGTGCCCCCGTACCTGCAGCGGCTGTTGGAGGCGTACCTGGAGGACAGGGAGGTCGCCTACGTCGACGGCGACGGGTGAATGGTCCGGCGGGCTACAAGGCGGGGAGTTCCACTGGGGTCGGTCCTGGGGCCGCTCCTGTGGAAC
>JACEII010000054.1:2727671-2798375 GCA_014332785.1 Antheraea mylitta | reverse complement strand
TAACTATTCATATAGGTATGAGTTGTTGAAACGTATATGTGTACCAAGCATACACGCCTCAACAACTCCATACATATATGAATAGTTAGCTAGGTTAGCTAAGATAGGTCGCGATTTTGCATGCAACAGGCAACAGCCAGGCCGAGGTGTGCCGTGCACCCTTGAGCTGGTTGCCAGAATGGAATCGGCTGAGTGCCTTAAGCGCTCGCCTTAGTAGTCCGGTGAAGCAGTTAAGACCTTACTGGGTCAATAGCGTAGACATTTCGAAAAAAAAAAAAAAAATAGCTCTACCACCTACTAAATACGGTACGGAGATCTCTTAAAATTTTGATAGATTGACGGTCAGTTTCTCAATTGCCATTTTATTTCATTATGTGATCGTACTATAAAAGGATGATTCTCATTTTCTTCATCAGTACGTCAGTGTGAAACCGGAGTGGACAGCTAGTATTGTATATATCCTATTACAGTTCAAACAGTGTAATATAAATTCTAAAACAATTTTCTGATCTCAACAAAAGTGCACCTTCCACCATCGCTTAATTTAACTTGCTACATTATCAATGAAAAAAATGACTTCCACTTTCTTTCAATTATTGGGAATATTTAAAGTTTATTTTATTTATGCAGTATTTTTTTTCCTTTGTTTTTTTTTCTTTGATATTAATTCAAGTTACACTTTTTGAGCGTGGTGACCGATAAGAAAACATTTTTTTTTTCTTTTATTAAATAAATGAGAAGTTAATATTGTTCAAAATATTTTTATTATCTTACAATACATGTAGGTTATTCAGGAAAACACTTTGTACACAAATTATACGAGTACAGATATTCACTGTTGTACATAGATGATAAATACCTATACACCAGTATACTTTCTCAAAAACAGCTAATTACGTCAGTAGTCCGGTGAATCTGTTAAGACCTTGCTGGGTCAATAGCGTAGTCATTTCGAAAAAAAAAAGCTAATTACGTATTCGATTAGGCCTCCCACGGCAGCGGCTCAAGCCTAGATTCGATCCCTCGGTAGGGAGCCCTTGAGTGCGTTGCTTGCGCGATACGGTGACACACAAATATACATCACCGCTACAACACTACACGATCACCCCCACACACGTGGACGTTACACGCTTACACATGAAAGTGAAAGGGTTTACTTTTTTTCCCTTATCGAACTGAAAAACTCTCAATTTTCCGATAATAAATATATGGAGGAGTTGTTAAGGCGTGTATGCTTGGTACACATATACGTTTCAACAACTCATACATATATGAATAGTTAGTTAGGTTAGCTAAGATAGGTCGCGATTTTGCATGCAACAGGCAACAGCCAAGCCGAGGTGTGCCTTGCACCCTTGAGCTGGTTGCCAAAATAAAATCGGCTGAGTGCCTTAAGCGCTCGCCTTAGTAGTCCGGTGAAGCTGTTAAGACCTTGCTAGGTCAATAGCGTAGTCAGGTCGAGAAAAAAAAAGACACCTGTAACAAGTTTTTTCGCGAAAATTGAAAAGTACGGACACAATAGATTTAAAATTTTATCATATGATAAATATATAGCATGATATAGATGTTTTAATATTTGTACAGGTTGGTAGTGAATACAATAATAGAAGAAGAGTAAGAATAAATTATTGAACAATATAACAACGTCTCTCGTTATATTATTTTAAATTCTTATCATACATACATTGATTATTTAATTGTGTGTGCAATCATACGAAACCATCCACATAACCCGAGGTGGGCGTATCTGAACTGGGATCGAGTTATTATCGCGCATAAATCCATAATGATTGCCTGTCTTGTCTGCAGATAACTGGTTATTACAACTGATCGGTGTAAAGAAGGCGTCGCGATGGATTAGACCTTGTTTCCAGTCTAATATGATGGCGCTAATAGGAATTTAATATTGATCCATAAACTGTTTATACACTAGTGTACTGCTTGGAAGACAATCTTATGTATTTTATCTCCTGTTGGATATACCTTTTCTAAAACTTCTCATTAGAGACGATCTTCAATCCTTTTAGCATTCGTCATTCAATGAATCATTGAAGCAATGATAACTCAATGGTTAACCATTTTGGATATCGCGTTAATCTAATTTGGATAATATCCTCGTGAATGAGTGTGACATTATGATGATACCATAGTATGTTGGTACGGCTTTATTTTACCTGGTCTAGTTAGTTACCATCTTCAAGTTAAAAGTGGTAGAGCCACGCTGAAGCTATTACTGATTTCTAAAGGAATGAGTCAGCTCGCTCGGGGCAGTTCCATCCTCTCACAGAGAACCAACGTGAAATAACAGTGATTGTAGAGTCAGTGAGAGTTGTAGAGGGCCACCACTCCTCCTCAAGCCCCCTTTCCCCCTCGCCTCCACTTCCCCAAACACAGGCTACCAACGTACTTGCGACTCTCCTGGATTTTCTAGTGTCTATGGACGGCGGTGACCACGTAACATCAAGTGACCCGCCTGTTCGTTTGCGTCCTATGATTTAAAAAAAAAACATGCATGGTTCGCTTCTTCACAGTACAGGAGTTAACTGTTCACCGAAGACATAAACACCATTTGGGGATGAATCTACTTTTCGTTACATAATTGTTATTAGTTTGCTCGTTTTATTCTAACCAGTTTACTGTAGCTGGTCAATAGATGGTGCTGTGGTGCATCAACTTCTATAACCTTTAATCGATCGTAAAAAATTGGATTGTTGAATTATATGATTGAATATAGATGATATTAAAAAATGACAATTAACGTGAGCGAAGTTGCGGGTATAGATAGTATACAGTAGCATTTTTTTGTAAAATAATAAATGAATAATTCTTTATACTAGTAGTTTCTTTATTGTTTTGTTATTTATTGTAATTATTTGTGAAAATATTCTATAAGTTTTGTATATACTCAGCATACTTAATAGGATATAACATTAGGCGGCTTTTATGTAGGCAGCGTGGCCGAGTGGTCTAAGGCGCTGGTTTTAGGCACCAGTCCGAAAGGGCGTGGGTTCGAATCCCACCGCTGTCAGACTTTTTTATTACAATCACTCAAGAATGAATTAATAAATTTTGATTATTTATCATTTTGGTTTCAGGTACTGAATTATAAATTATAATTTTAATGAAATCGACGAGGTTCACTCTACTAGCGACAAATGAAAGGTATTATGGAATAACAGTTTCTACATTTTCTGCCAAAGACAAAGGTTTAAAATATTAAGGATAGAAAATTTATTACTTACATTGTTTTGCAACAATACCAAAGCGTCACAAATGTCTCTACTACTTGTTTAATTTTATAACCTCGACTTGTTTTGTTGCCTAATTATGTATTGTTTGGATTACATTTATATAATATTCATAATAGGATATAATAATTATGAATATATTTATTATTTTGATGAAATAGCAATATATACAGATTATTTATCCTGTGGCTAATTGAACATACTCTTTTGTCAAAAATAATAAATACATTTTTTTTTTCGAACTGACTACGCTATTGACCCAGCAAGGTCTTAACAGCTTCACTGGACTACTAAGGCGAGCGCTTAGAGTACTCAGCCGATTTTATTTGACAACTAGCTCAAGGGTGCACGGCAAACCTCGGCTTGGGCTGTTGCCTGGTACGTGTAATTCGCGACCTATCTGAGCTGACCTAAGCTAACTATTCATACATATATGAGTTTTTGGAACATATATGTGTACCAAGTATACATACCTCAAAAATTCTTATATATATTACGTATCGGATAATTTTCTAAACTATTTCACTTCGATAAGGGAAAGAAACAAAACCCTTCCACTTTCATGTGTAAGCGTGTATGCGTGCACGTGTGTGGGGTTGATATGTGTAATGTTGTTGCAGTGATGTAAGATTTTGTGTCACTGTGTCGCGCGACCAGCATACTCAAAGGTTCGACGTCGAGGGTACGGACCTAGATTTGAGCCGCTGCCGAGGGGAGCCTAATCTGGTGTGCGGGAGCGAAATATACCCCCAGACCACGGCGGCGTGATCTGTGGTTACTTGTGCGTGGGCGTGAACATGCTCTGTTTGGAGAGACAGGCCGGTACTGATCGTTCGCTGCCGTTATTTTGCTTTGCTTTGCTGCCAACTCGTCTTCGATCCTTGATATCCTGTGACTTGCTAGGTGGCTAGTCGGCTCTATTACTTTGGGTCTATTTCGTTGGTGGTTAGTGTACTTTCAGACTTACATTTCATAAAATTAATTGCTCCGCTCATAAGGGTTTTGGCGTGACGTTTGATAACCTATAATCCTTTTCAATAAATACGCTATAAAAGGCAAAAAACATATGTCTAGTCATGGAATCACTGTCAGGAACGAGGTCCCTAAATATAAAGTAAGGAATCAAAACAGAAACTTTAATATTTTAATAAAAATATTTATTTATTGAAGATTAGTTACAAAATAGTGAATAATGAATTATATAAAAAATGATAATAACTAAAATAAATTTTACATGCATCTTGAAGTTATACGCACATCAAAAAAGTCTAAGCAACATGCGTGATATTACAAATTTTACCATTTATATTAATTAATTTCTAAGTATTTACTGAAAGTGCGTAGGTAAGTAAACTTTTTTGTTATTGATGACATACTGGCTGGTTCATAAAATTCAAATGACTGCGAATTTGTTTGAATTTAAGTGCATTTTAATTGCTACGTTTAGTCTTGATTTTATAATTTTACCAACCATTTAAATAAAGTTAGCGACAAAATTGAATTGTTAGATATTCTTTACGTCATGAAGCGACGTCATTTGATGGCAGATGAAATGCAAAGAGCCTTAGGGATGTTGCAAGCGGGAAGTAATCAATCTCAGGTATCTCGACATTTTGGCAATCATAGAAGTGTTATTTGTCATCTTTGGCAGCGCTACAATAACACAGGAGAACCCGCTAAACAGCATCCAGGCCATAAAAGGAGTACAACCACTCGGCAAGACCGGTACATACAACTGACTGCAAGACGCCAGCCGATGTTAACCGCTCGAGAGATAAGTTTGAGGCTACAAATTTCAAGTGGTGTTGATGTAAGTCCTCAAACTGTGCGAAATCGACTGCATAGGCCTCGCATGCATGCATGAGCATCGGCCTACGAGCTCGACGCCCAATCAGGTGCCCACCGATACGTCACGGGAATCGCGCTCGTCGATATGAATGGTGTAGAAAACGCATAACATGGACCCAGGAACAATGGGATAAAATTATGTTTTCCGATGAGTCGCGATTCGGGTTTAAGCATGATACGAGAAGGGTACGAATGTATCGTCGGCCCGGAAATACTGAAAGGCTCAGGTGCGTTCAGGAAGTTCATCCATACAGCGGCTCAACAGTTATGTTATGGGCGGGTATTATGAAGAACAGGCGAACTGAGCTCGTTTTTGTAAATGGAAACATGAATGTTGAAAATTACATTGAGGATATTCTCAGACCTTATGTCTACCGATTTGCACAAACCTTTGGCTCCGATTTTAGGTTAATGCATGACAATGCGCGTTCACATACAGCTCGGCGAACCAGTGAATACTTTGCAACGGAGAACATCCGGGTATTGCCCTGGCTTGCACAATCGCCAGATCAACCCCATTGAGCACGCATGGGACATGCTCCAGAGAAGTGTTTTGAAGGACTTGGACGGAGCGACAACAACCCAACAGGAATGAAGGATTTGCTACAATTCCATTGGGAGCGAATACCGGCAGATGACATAAACAGTCTCATTAATTCAATGAATAATCGTTGCCGACAAGTTCTGAATAGCAGAAAAGACCATACTTTGTATGAAATTGTTCTATTCTTTCACAATAAATACATTTTCTTTAGAAATTTCATTTTGTAAAAAAAAAAGTTTAGTTTCTTATGTATCTTAGTTTCTACAGTATATTCTAATATTGTTCATTTCTGTTATTAAGAACTTATAAAGAGAACAGCTGTTATTTTTACATCATAGAACCCTAAAGATATTATTTTAAAAATAAAATACAACGTTATAATGTGAAGAACCATCCTAAAATTTAAATTAGTACATGTTGCTTAGACTGACATCAAAAGATGAGTGTATAAACGGCGGGACACGCTACTTTCTGCTTGATTTTTGGTGGTAGCATGCACATCCACGCTCGTGTACAATAGCAAAAGGCAGAAAGAGAAAGAAAGTAGAGTGGATGAGACACAAGGGTCTTTCCTTATGTGATGATTTCTACCAGGTAACTCCTATAAAAAAGAGACAAAATAATCTCATATTATGAATATATGGATTTCGTTACTGTAACAAAAATGTTTTCAATAACTATATTTAAATATGTTCATTGTTAATATTATACAAAAATTACCTTCAAGATCAGTAGATTTTATATCTAATATTGAAAATATGGTATATAGGTATACCTGATATATCAGTACGCAGGTGATTCAAAATCAGGAGTTGTATGTAAAGTATGAGTTTCAACAAGGTTCAAGACGACATGCTTCACTCTTGTTAACAGTACAAGGGGTACATGTGTTGATTTTGAAGTAAACGACGCAACGCGACCCCGAGCTAATATGAAATTTAAATTAGTCGACAGTAAGATGGTTAAGACACAGTATCCTATAAACGGTAGCAATGGTTGTATCAAATATACCAAGATCCTTTATATAGTTAGCTTTAAGATTATGTCTGTTTTCAGAGGGCCTCCATTTTAATCACTATCATTTTGTATGTAGTTTATAATTTGGTGTGTAGAAATAACCTATTATACTAATGATACTAACATTTACTTTTTCGTTAAATTTTTGATATTAAGTTTATATGCGCACTAGCCTCGGCCCGCGACTTCGTTCGCGTGGAATAGATACACTAACACCAACACTAACACTCTGCAGTTCTCAAAAGGAAAAACATCCCGATTTTGAAACATTTTTCATCTGTGCTCCGCTCCTATTGACCTTAGCGTGATGATATATAGGCTATAACCATTCTCGATGAATGAGCTATATAACATTGAAATAATTATTCAAATCGGACCAGTAGTTCCTGAGATTACCCCTTACAACGCCACAACATCACAACGTTACAAACTCACAAACTTTACCTCTTTATAATATTAGTATAGATAATTCATATTCGCTCTTTATCACTTGAAAAGCGATATGAAACATATTCTAAATATTCGAGTTATTTCACCTGCTTTAATTACTCGAATAGTTTGTAATATGCAGATAATTTCAATTGCTCGTATACACGAATTATTTGATTCGTGGACGATCAATTCGTGGGATCAAAAATGTACCCCAAATTACGTTCGAAAATCGGCTTAAAGTAAATACAATATAAAGCAAAATTTTAAATACCAGAATGACGGTTACGTAACAGTTTGAAATGACACAATTGATACTTGGAACGGTGTATTTTGCATTCAGTGTACGATGGCGCAACGTTTATTTGCTCATTCAAACGTCAATACGGCGACGTCTGGTCTCACGGTAAAAACGTACATTGATTTGAACTAACAATTTGTATGCGAATCCAGGTACATTGTTCTATCAGTCAGCTGAGGTCGAATACAAGAAACTCATAGAGTACGGCGCGCGTCGGCAAAGGAAATACGATTTATTTTACACGCGACACACTGTCGTAGCGTATGTCGAATTTGCTCGATGTACTTATCATAGAGCTATACGTTTATTTTTCTAACTTATAAGACATGTATGTGATTTTTAGGGTAATAGATTTACTCTGAAAATTCGTAAAATATCTTATCTATACTAATATTATAAAGTTGAAGGGATTTTTATTTTATTTTTATTTTTATAATCATTGTTTGTTTAGTTGAACGCACTAACATCAGGAACTACTGTTCCGATAAAAAAAAAATCAGTATTAGATAACTTATTTATCGATGAAAGCTACGCTAACACCAATAGGAGCGGATAGCCAATGAAGATTGTTTGACAATCGGGTTTTTTCCTTTTGAGAACTTCCACTGCGTGTTAGTGTTAGTTTGTTTTTATAACCTATTTACTGAAGAGGCTTTTAGGCGACTGCCCACTACCATCATACTACAATCAACGAGTAATTACAAAACAAATATGGGGTAAAAAGTAAGCGAAGCCAAAACAAAGTAATAGCTAGACTCTGAAGTGATATACGCGCTGCGAAGTATTGGAGCTCGAGAGATGGATTGCTGTTAGTTAAGAACTGAGCATTATCCATAAGGGACGAACTGTGAAGGACTACACCAGCGAGCCTTATAGGAAGTTTGTTTAAGCTCGCTGTTGTCTTGAAATTAATTCATAATATTGAAAAATAAACACGAGTAAACCAAAAGTCAAATTGATGTTCTCGTATATGTATTGTATGTATTATTAATGTATCATGTACTATGTATTTTAATGAATATATTTGTATTGATCATGAAAATGAATAGAGTTACAATGCGAATAGTAAAGTTACCAAAAATTTTATCCACAGTGAAAAAAAAAATATAACACGATGATATGTTTTGATGAATTTGTATAGTCTACAGTGATAACTATTTTAAATTAAGGATATATTTGTTATTTTATATATCAGTCTGTCACAATCGGTTAGCTAAGGAAATACAACTCATTACGAGTCCTCTTCTATATATAGCGGAGACGTTGTCCGTCCGCCGATCACGTTTTTAGCCCATTAATACTCGTAACTAAGAACAGACACGCACGCAACGAACTTGAGTGTCGGGAGATATTAAACGTTAATTTAATACTTCATTTGATTGTATCTGTACATGTTTTTATAGTAGGTATAGGCACTAAAACGAATCAGACACTCTGGATTATTAACGCACAAATCTCATTATTGTTTTAACACCATAAATAAAATAGATAATAAACCCCAAAAGTATCTAGGATTCAATGTGATGAAACATATACATCGAACAGTAATTCATATTAATAAAATGATAGAGTTTCGCGGTTATCCGCGCGTTACTCAAAAACTACTTGATATATTACGACGAAATTTGTTTTATTTCTTTAACATGTGATTCTTATCCAAAAAGAGATTATTAAGTTAGTTTCATTTATCATAAAGATATCAAAATTAAGAAATTATGCTTTTTATAAATACTACGCGTTCCTTGGCGCATAGAAACATGGAAAGCGAAGTTATGCTTATTTTATCTACCATACATAAAACACTATATATTAGTAAGATAACAAACAGCTACTTTAATATAAATAATGAAATGCTACTTATATTTAAAATCTTCCTGAGGATGCATTTAATATTACATAAGTTTTTATTAGTGTACTATACGTGTGTGGTGTAATGTAGTTATTTATTTTTATTTAGCAATAGTAGTGTTATTATTAATATTTAAAACTAGCTCTTGCAATTTGTTTTTCATTTTAAAGCTATAAAACAAAGTTGAACTGCGGCGGTTGCAGACTGCATTGGATATTTCATTCTGGCTTCTTTATTTAACTCGCAGCTTAGTACTAATAGACCACACAGCGACGGAACGTGCTACGCTCGCTCGTTATAGATTCTATGTTTATAAAACGTAAACAAATAAATATTAGTTAAAATAAAACTATTCGAGACCACGAAATAAAATCGGTACTAATAATATTTATGAAATGTTATAACATTATCCTACGAATATATGTTATGGTTAATTAAGAGACAGCTTTAGTATTACTTATAACTGGAATGTAGGTTAAGTTTTGTTATAACATAATGCCATCAAAGAACAAGAGATGGCGCGCGAGTAATTACAACAAAGGTTTGTATTTCATATAGTTTCCATCGTCTTTGATATAGCTTTCGTTAACATATCGTTACAATATTCTAAGGAAGTTACATAGTATTAAATAAAATTGAAGACGGCTCACAATTAATCCATAGGGGGCGTATATTTACCGGAGAACATCAAAAGCACCCCCACTTGATCACCCGATTAGGTCTCCCACGGCAGCGGCTCAAGCCTAGGTTCGATCCCTCGGTAGGGAGCCCTTGAGTGCGTTGCTTGCGCGATACGGTGACACACAAATATACATCACCGCTACAACACTACACGATCACCCCCACACACGTGCGCGCCTACACGCTTACACATGAAAGTGGAAGGGTTTACTTTTTTTTTCCCTTATCGAACTGAAAAACTCAATTTTCCGATAATAAATATATGGAAGAGTTGTTGAGGCGTGTATGCTTGGTACACATATACGTTGCAACAACTCATACATATATGAATAGTTAGCTAGGTTAGCTAAGATAGGTCGCGATTTTGCATGCAACAGGCAACAGCCAAGCCGAGGTGTGCCGTGCACCCTTAAGCTGGTTGCCAAAATAAAATCGGCTGAGTGCCTTAAGCGCTCGCCTTAGTTGTCCGGTGAAGCTGTTAAGACCGAGCTGGGTTAATAGCGTAGTCATTTAAAAAAAAAACCCACTTGATTGAATTCGCGGGCTAGAGCTATTATTGATACAAAAAAAAAACGTTTTTAATTAACACCGCATCGCGTAATTGGAATTATATCTTGAGTTTTAGCTCTATAAAAATATATCCAAGGCGTACTATTATTAATAAGTTGCAATTTTCATAATAAAATGATACTTTCTACATATAACCGATGTTGTAGCCCGGTGAAACTGATAAGACCTTACCAGGTCAATAGCGTAATCAGATTGAGAAAAAAAAACATTTCTGTTTATATAATTTATGTGAAAAAATAACACGTGTGTATTATTTATATAGCTGTTTATACAGCACATGTATCATGCAAATATAATACAATAAATAAAGTGCAATCATGTAAATATATTTTTACATTATTACTCATGCTGGGATAGTTTTAATTATTTGTTCGCCGAGTTAACCTATAAAAGTGATCGTGTGAACTTAAATCTGTGCTCGACGCCAGATGTGCGCGACGACCTTGAGTCACCATGTGTCGACGCTAATTGTTTTCGTTAGTTTTAATGCTTTTAATTTTGAATAGCGGGAAAATATATTGTTCGTTTTTTAATTATTTTTAACGACACTAAATAATGACAATGTAGTTAGTGTCTATGAATAAAGATATAATGATGTCTTGTCAAATATAGGTTGCTTTGAGAGTGAAACTTATTGAGCGTTTTTTTCGCATAACATTTTTTTTGTATAGTCTTTTTTTCTTTTGCTATCAAATATTAGTATTATGAGCCATTACAATAATTTGATAGCTAAAATGACTGTTAATAAATAACACATATTTATCACACTGCTTCCAAATGACTTATATTTACCGTGGAATACCAAAAGTCTTCTCAGTTGATCAAAGTCGTTGATAGGTAAGTGCTAGTACTTAAATAAAAAAATCACTATTGACGTACCGTCACGGTACTGCAGGATTATTTTTAATAAGTACCAGTATAAGAATAATATTAGCGAAAACGAATTGCATTTTATAATAACATAAAACAATTCAAAGTCATCTCCAAGCCGGCAACGATAAATTTCAATTATGTAAATATACAAATATGCCAATTTAAGAACATTTTCTTCTTATTTATACAAGATGAATACGCTTTATCTTTTCATACAACATAATTTTAAACTCGCCGACACATTCATTAAGGTCAGAGAGTTTGTTTATTATCCAGTCGTCGTTCAAGGGACGTATTGTGACCAGTTCTCCGTTACTTTAGCAAGTCAGCAGTCAATACTTCCTAGCAAACCTTAAACTCTAACTTTTATAGAACACTAGCTTGTGTCCGCGACTTCGTTCGTGTAGTATAGTTACTTTGGGCTAACGCTGATACACAGTGGAAGCTCTTGGGAGGAACAAAACCAGATTTCAAAACATTCTTCACCTGTGCTCCACTCCTATTGGTGTTAGAGTGATGATATATAGCCTAAACCCATCCTCAATAATTGAGCTATGTAACACTGAAAGAATTTTTCAAATCGGACCAGTAGTTCCTGGGATTATCTCCTTCAACCTCACAAACTCACAAACTTTAGCTCTTTATAATCTTAGTATAGTTATAAATTCACTAATGACCCGCCCCAGCTTCGCACGGGTGCAATGTAGATATATATACATTTCAATGAAATATTGTTAAGGGCAGTTTTGATCTACATGACATGTACAACGTATGCAACAAACGTACATACTTTACCTCTTTATAATATTAGTATAGATAAAGTCGATCGAATGAAAAAAATCGTAATGAAGCCATAGCACCTAGGTTTTTTCTAAGTCCATCTGGCTAGCTAACATCCGCCAGTGTAATTTCTATCGCCAATCATCTGTTGGAGTATTTCGGGCACTGCATATGAAAGCTAGCCAACTCTAGGCTTAGCGTGTTTACCATCTCAGACATCATCACTCATTTTAGAGACATTGGTAGTCTACGTATGCTCTATCGCATCTGTAATGGATAGTGTTCTGAAGAACTCTTTAATATGGTGCCCTCGTCACCATTTCAAACTTGCACCTCCCGCCACTGGATGGCTGTTCACCCGCACACCATATAAGCTAACAACATGGTAACCACTGTTAGTTTCTCTCGAACCTCAACCCAATCTTTCCCCCGGGAGGGTGGTGTATCCATAAGGGATTTCCTCACATAAAAAAAAAAGAAAAAAAGGTTGTCTCGAACTATCTTTATGCGTACGCTTGCATTGTGCAATGGGTTAAGCAGCACGGTTTTTCCTCGGAGCTATGGTATGGGGCTCTTAAAGAAGGGACTGAAACGCGTTCTCGAAGGTCGGCAACACAACAGTAATACTCTTAGTGTTACAGTTGTCCATAGGCTACGCTAACTATTCACCATCAGGTAAATCGTCTGCCTGTTTACTGCCTTTTGGAATTAAAAAAAACATCGCGCCACGCTGAAGCTGTTACTGGTTTCAGTATGAATGGGTTGGCTCGCCCGGGCTAGTACCACCCTTTCACAGAAAACCGACGTGAAGTAACAGTCCTTGCATTGTTGCGTTTCGTTCGGTCAGTGAGAGTGCCGGGGGTCCATCTCCTTCCCTCTTCTTTCCCTCCTTTTCCCACCAGCACAGGCTGGCAACTCACTTGCGAATCCTCTGGTGTTGCTGGTGTCTATGGATGGGTTTGGTCACTTAACAAGGTGACCCACCTGTTTGTTTCCCTTCTATGACATAAAAATTAGAAAAAAAAACCATGTGAATTTGTGGTAAAATGATAAAGGCTATAAAGTAATCATGGAAATTATTTCTCGTATATTTCGTAGGAAGTTATTTTGACTTCGATAACCTTGTACAAATAAACAAAAAAACAAATGAAAATTAGCTCTATAATAAAGTTCCTTGACGTCATAGAATTGAAATACGAACAGTAAGAACTCGTTTAACATAATGTATTATCACAGCAGCGGTTTAAATGGCAAATCATTTGTCATAATTAATGTGATTGATCGACACATTGTAATGGAAGTATCCATAGAAGGGAAAATATTTATATACGTCTCCAATGAACAGTTAATAGATACTTCCAATATTTACTTAAACATAAAATACTACAAATATTTACAATCGTACTCTTAACTAATATTATAAAATATCCTTTGCTCGCAGTTTCGTCCGCTTTCACGTAGATTTGATCTGTCTATCGGAAAACAGTATATTTATCCTGGACCATAGGTACCTGATTTCCCTTTTTGTATTCCTGGCTACGTGTATACAAAATTGAATGTCAATTCGTTGGGTATTAAGACATAGAAGCGTAACAAACAAACAAGCTATCCACAATCACATTTCTAATATTAGTAAGGATGCGAAAATTAATTTACACTATTGCGAGCAAAGACGCTAGTAAAAGCTAGTGTAGTATGAATAGAAGATTCTGGTTATTAATATTCTCCCACGGGAACTCTCTTGATCGGAAATCTGGGATAAACAAAACCGTATCAGCTTGTATCAGAGCGAGTTACTTGTGAGATCGCGACCTCGTTTCATATAAATGCACAAAAAAACAGTAGCTATTTATAATACATTGAATTGCTCATAATGTGTTGAGAGAAAAGTGATTTTGAATATTAAGTCGTTTACAATAGCAATGTTAATCGATCCAAATCTTTATGTATAATATAATATAATTTTATATTCGTCTAGACTGTAACAATGAAAATATTTTCCAAACACGAATTGTTGTTGTAGGAAGTGTAACAGAATACAATAAGTCTACTAATAAAAGCCTTTTCTGTCTGTTTAAACAAACGAATTATCAAAATTACTTGACGAATATTTATGGAGTTTCCACAAGTTGTCATACATAAGTTTGTAATGATATATACAGATTTTATTTCATCAAAATCGGGTGACAAAAAAGTGTAAATTTCATTAAATTTAATGTCAGTGGATTTAACAAACTCCCTAAAACGTTGTTATTACTTAACTTTGGTTGCTTTACATTACAAACGCTGTACACAAAGAAATACAGGACAAAAAACGAACTATTAAATAAATATTTATAATTTTTATGCTCATATATGTTCATAAATCCCTTAGTTAATTACGCCTCATTTTTTCTATATCCGTAACGTCTTTTGACGTTCTGATTTTAAATAGTTTTTAGTTTATCTACACAAAAGCTATAGCTGTGTATCCGCTGATTCGCCCGCCTCTTTTATTAAAACTGCATTTAGTAAAAGACCGGCATAATCTAAATACTAGAAACTGGAACAAACTGGTCGCTTCATGTTTCAGACTTAGCAAAACCAGTAATAGTTTTTTAGGTAAAAGTGTTTGGTTCTATAATAAAGTCCCAAAGCATGTTACCAATTTGCCGGACTATAAATTTAAGCGTCACGTCAAGCGGGTTTTGGTGTCAAAAGGATGTTATAGAGTGGATCAATATGTGAAAGATGGTGATGTCTGGAATTGGCTCCTCTCTGTGCATCCACTAAAATCGATTGTATGGTGTATTGGAGATATATATGTTAAAAAAATGTACCCGATCGAGTTTCTCGTCGGTTCTTTTCGAAGACTGGAATGTTTTCCGAATCGCTGGTAACTTTGTCGTTCATAACTACCTTATTAGAGCCTAAACAGAATAAAGTATTTTTGATTTTTTGATTTGATGTAATAAATAATCGAGTTTATATCAAAATGAATGACATAAAATTGTTTTACATTAAGAGACTGTTGGGCATAGTCTCGTTGAGGGTAGGGTCGTAAATCATATTTTGCATAATCATATGCATATGGAGGAGGTATTATACTATCGATAACTAACTGGTCGGAGGGAGTGACTCAAACGCAGCCTAAAGCACATTCATTCGATTCTAAGTCCGGCAACGTGTGATTTCGATTCATTATACATTGAGAAACATAACCACATAGAAGCTTGTCGATATGAGCGTTGTCGCACCTGCAGCTAGATTTTGTTCGTAATATAAGAGTGCCAATATTTAATGTGATCAGTTAGTTTTAACCAAATTACCACAATCGAAATATATGTGCGTGGCATTGAGGTACACATATGTGCCTAATCCATACATATATGATTAGTTTAACCAACTTGGTTGGTTTAAACAGAGTCACGGTATTACATCAAACGCACTCTGACACCTTTGACATTATTGCCATACAGCTGAGTGTCTTAAATGCTTGCTAAAATAACTCTAGTGAAGCACGACAGTTCGAAAACATAAAAGAAATCATCGGTCTTACGATGGTAGGTAGGGTTTAATATTTCTATTAATAAATTTTAAATAGATTCATTGTTTCAAAACATTTCATTACATCTGATATACTGTTTCAGTATTGCCTCCCATGAAGTAATCTGATCGTTTTTTAAAGACGAAATACTGTAAGGAAGTAATTTAAAAACCTGTCTACGTTTAAACAGTATACATTATATCTTTCATAACATTCATTATTTGCTCCATGGTTTGTATATAACAAAAGAAAACATCGCTTTCATTCGTATTCCATTTACCAAGTAGCCAGTCGTTTCGTGTTTCAATTATTTTCTATTTCCTCCCCTTTAGGAAACGGGTATGTCGCTACGTATGTAGGATGAGTTATAAAAATAATATCCATTATTAAAATTGCGCCACGTGGCCCATGAGCTACGAGGCACGAAGGAACATCTCAATGTTTACCTACCGGATTCTTTGGATAAACGGTCGCGTATATTTTTTTGTTCTGTCTCTTAACGAGCTGGTTTTTATGTTCTGAAATGTTTTTGAGAATTTTGTTTAACACCGAGTTTTGTGTTCTTATTAATTTAAAGAAAATATTTTTGTACTATAATACATCCTAACTAATATTATGAATGGGAAATTAAGTTTGTTATTCTTTCTATTATTATTGAAAATATATTAATGACATTACAAGTTTGGGAGTTTTTGGCGGGATCTTAGTCTGTCATGTAGTGGATTTTATATTTTATTCATAATCTTGTGTTATTTTGTAAATTTGATGGTGTTTTACGTAATATAGTTAGTTCATAGTGCATAAGTAAAGTGAATGGAAAAAAATACCAAGGAGCATGAAATTCTGAGATGGCACAAAAACTCCCTGGAAGGTTCTAACAAGGGATCCACTACAAGTCAGTATCCATGTTCTGTGATATTATTTCTCATAAACTTCACTTGGCCACAATTACCAAACTATGTTACGTAAAACACCACCGATGTTACATAATATAAAGCCAAATAACTCAATATTATTAATAAAATCCCGTCAAAAACTCATATATAAAAATTAGGTCAGATGATGTGAACAAAACATTGTCGTATTAGTCTCTCGTTTTAAAACAAAATGCTTAACATTTCTCCTCTGCAAATACCTTATTCGCTCAACAACTTTGTTACTAATGTTACATATCTTTGTAATGATACGATAATTATTTGAAGATTTAAGCATCTTAGATTCCCTCTTGTCGATGGTAAAAACATTACTTTTTTATCATTCATACCAACTTTAATTACTCGCCGACAGAGAATTCGCTGTGCCAATTATTCTTTAAAGTTACGTTAACAATTAATTAGGATTAACAATTGAGATTTGTATTTTTTTAAGTAAATAATTAACTCATATGTGATGAAATACTGAAATAATTATGTTTATAGTAAACCTTCTTTTGTAATAAACTAAGTAATTGGAAGCCTATACATTTATCATTTGAAAACATTAAAAAACCGATAGTAATCTCAGACCTACAGTCCAATCTACTATGTATGTAAATGTAATAAAATGTAAATAAAATAAGGTGTACGATTGTGTGCACATCACGCAAAAACTGCTGGGTAGATTTCGATCGTTATTTAGTTATACGTCATAAAAAATATCGGTGTTACTATAAAAAGTTAAATACGTATCAAATACTAGCTTTAAAAAGGTTTCGTATTATATGCAACGCTCGTCCGAGACAAGTTCGCGTTATCCTTTTTTCGCAAGTCAACCCAACCAAAGCGAGACAAAAGAGCAAGATGGTGAAAACTGCGGTGAATTTAAAACGTCACCTTTATAAAGCGAGTATTCAATACCGATTTTACCTTTTTTCGTAATAACACCGTTGGTTATTATCTAAAAACAAACATAAGAAACTAATGTTTTGTATAAGAATTACGTATTCAACGATATTGGTATTTTGAAGTAGAGAAATAGTGCAAGCAATGTCGCGGGTATCAACTAGCCATAAGAAAAATGTAACTACATTTGATTATCAAAGAGCTAGTAATTTCACGTTCCAGCGCTTCCCATTCAATACACAATATGGACACGTAAACACAGTGATACGTACGGTTTATCTAAATCTCGAATTATAATGAATGTGCCATATGGCGGCGTTGAATGAATTATTTATTGGGCTTTCTGTTAACAATCCGTGACATGGTCGAGTTAATTTTGGGTTTAGATGTTACCGAGTGCGTACTTTGTGTCGATTTCTTGTTATGTTTCTATTTTTGGTAATCAATTTAATAGATAGTCGTATTTCTCTATTATTTTTTTCTCGATCCGACTACGCTATTGACCTAGCAGGGTCTTAACTGCTTCACCGGACTACGATAGTTTTTGATAATAAAGATCGGACACGGGTTAACAATGATGTAATATAGTGTTTTTATAGATAAATGCTATGGCATTTACACATCAAACCTGTATCATTTAAAACCTGATTTATTTAATTTATATTGTAAACAAGAAAGTTTGTGACGAGGGTAGGATGTTTGTTAGTGTTTGACGCGAAGTTACGGAATGAATTTTCGTGAAACTTTACACTAAAACAACTTATACGACAGCTTAACTTAGCATACATATATATCGTTTAAATTGACCAAGATATAGTATTAATGACTAGTAAACTGGGAAAAACCCTATCATCTGAGCGACACCTTGGAGTACGCTATGTAAACTGTTACATAAAAGTAATGAATGGTGATAATTTATAGATAGATAAGCAGACGAAGTCACGATCGATCGCTAGTATTACATATATGTATAATTAACATTTAAATACATTAGTGACTATTATGTTCATCTTATGATACTTAGCCATGGGATAAGATTAAACCCGCGACATCCTGCAATTTTTTTTTTTAAATGGCTACTCTATTGACCCAGCAAGGTCTTAACAGCTTCACCGGACTACTAAGGCAAGCGCTTGCGGCACTCAGCCGATTTTATTTGAGCAACTGGCTCAAGGGTGCACGGCACACCTCGGCTTGGGCAGTTGCCTGATACATGCAATTCGCGACTTATCTGAGCTGACCTAAGCTAACTATTCATACATATATGAGTTGTTGGCGCATATATGTGTACCAAGCATACATACCTCAACAACTCTTATATATATTTCGTGTCGGATAATTTTCCAAACTATTTCAATTCGATAAGGGAAAGAAACAAAAACCTTCTACTTTCACGTGTAAGCGTGTATGCGTGCACGTGCGTGGGGGTGATATGTGTAATGTTGTTGCAGTGATGTAAGATTTAGTGTCACTGTATCGCGCGAGCAACGCAGTCAAGGGCTGCACGCCGAGGGAACGGACCTAGGCTTGAGCCGCTGCCGAGGGTGGGCTAATCTGGTTACATCCTGCTAAAGAAGAATTTAAACACTAATATTTCTTCCTCTTATGGGTGCCAGTGGAATACAGCGAATATCAATACTTAGACTTCGTTTTATAAATATGTCACACAAACCCAGCTTCTTTTCATATATTTTATCACTTGCCCGAGATTACCTTTCAGATTTACGACGCCAAATGTAGAGTATAAAAAGAGGTCCCATCGATAATAATTACAAGAAACAAACATCAAATTATCGACTTTTTTATTTACCAGTGTATAGAGATACACAAAAAACATTTGAGACTAGTAAATAAAAAAATATATAAAAGTGTGAATGTATTTCAATAATTTTATAAGTTGTAAGTTTGTAACAGGTGAATGGGTCTCATCATATCTAAATTGATCAACCCCTATCAATTGAGCGTTAAAATATGCAAATAAAATTGACGAAAATAACCTTTCGCCTAGCGGCATGGGATATCGCTGCGTGGTGACAACAGTTTAGTGATATTGAAGGATTATACTCTGTCTATTTGAAACGACTAATTTGCACAATGTACGCAATATTAATAATCATACCACTTTTCTTTGAATAATATGTTAGCTTCGGCTTCGCTTGCGTTAATGCAAATGCAGATGCAAAAGGAACGTACGCTTCTTTAAAGGCCGGCAACGCACTTGCGACTCCCCTGGTGTTTCAGGTGGCTATGAACAGCGTTGATCACTTAACATTAGGTGACCTTCCTGTTTGTCTCCTATGATAAAAAAAAATCCGTCCTTCGGAAACACTCTTTTTTTCCGGCTGACGGTACCCTATACCCATCACTGCATCTCTGATAACATGTATGTAGAAATTCTAGATAATCGTTTAGCGTTATTTAAGGTGTGACAGCGTAACAAACAAATTCCTTGTTTTTTTGGCGTCGTTTACTATCAGTTTTTGAAACTTTGGACAATTAAATAATATGATAAAATTAAATTAAATTGCAAAAATAGAGATCTATACTGTAACTTATACAAAGTTAGGTTACTTTTAAAAATTAAAAAATACATAAGAATACATTGTCTATACATACATAAAGAATACCTACTAAATGTTTTAAGTATAGGACTTTAACCATTCGATCCGGATTTTTTTTTTGTAAATAACGTCTGGACTACTTGTTTTTAAAGTCGATTCTACCTTTGCCATTCTTTGAAATGCCCAACAATGCGGACGGCAATTGCTAGTATAAAATTATATAAAATTAACTGAATTAGTGTTCATCTGTAGTTTTCAAAGTGGTTACTAAAACGTTAATTATAAATTGAATTTAAAATATTTTTTCTTTTAATAGACATATCCTTCTGAAGAACGAATCTATGGCCACCCTTCAACAATGTAATCCGACACTGGAAGCGATGGCCAATTAGCCGTCGCGGGAAACTTTGTATCGAGTTACACGAGTTTTTGTGTCAAATGAGACGTAGCGGAACACTCGCTATACATTTCCTACAGTATAACGAATGTGTCGTACAATTTAATCAACGGAGTCAATGTTCGAATTAAATTCAATGAAGTCTTTGTATCGTATCGAGTCTATTCACAGTGTATGTAGTTTCGTTCGATGCGAATGTATGTTAGTAGACGTAATAAAGTTGCGTCATGTGGTCAATGATATTATTTAATACCCTTTTATATTATGGCGTGAAAAGTGACCCGCTCGTCTCTTTCTTTATCTCTGTTTTTATTGTTGTATTCTGAAATCAGTCGTATTAGTCGGATTTTGTATTGTTATCTATCTTAAGGTTTATATTCATTCTAGTTAATGTTTACATTTTTAAATTCTATAATAAACTATGCCAGTAATTAATATTTGAGTAATGCTCTTAATCGCTTTCTGAAGATTGAAGAAAACATTCGGGTGAGTTTCTGAACAAAATAAATAAAGTCCGCTGCAACCGTTTTCGCCTTTTTTATCTTTATATGAATCTATTAGCATTGATTTATCCCTAAGTTGTCTAGGTGTTACATATAAGTATAATATAATACGTATTTTTATCTAAATTTGTGTTCTGTACTGCAGCATATTCAGAGCGGGCAAAAAGTTTGGCTCTGACTGTACCACTATACTCGTAATATTCCTTCCCTCTCCGTCTGTGACTTAATCAGTCACTGTTACTTTTGTCCTAGTTTCATTAAAATAAGTCAGTAATATTAATACATTTTAATGTTTTAATGATGATAACTATTCTTATTGTTATGCTGTGATCACTCATCAAGGACAGAAATAATTAGATAGTTTTGAAGATATAAATTCTAATGAGTCTACTGAGAGTATCTGAATGACAAATTTGAAACTGTTACACAATTAATACAGCGGAGAAAAAAAGTGTTCTTAATCTTAACGCCAACGCAAGCAACAAATTTTGTATCAACGAAAAATGCATTATTACTTAACCTGCATACGACAAATGCGTTTAAGAATGCCATCTTATCGGCGTTGAAGATAACGTAACCCGATCAATCATGAGTACTGCTCACATATCGCCGCACATTGCTCAATGTAGGTAAATATTGTCATAGTATATACAACAGACAAGACGGCACCGCTTTATCAGCTTTTGTTTGTATTCCGCGTGCAGACTTGTATTGATGTTATGTGAGTGAAATTCAACTGATTGTTTAACAATACAGACGTTTAGTGATACTTAACAATATATTACAAGGGGTAAAAATAATATTACGAACATAATATTCATGCATTTTGTTCTAACATTACACAATATTTATTGATTAAAACTGCTGAACTTTGCTAATTAACTTCATATTTCGTATCGCTTTGTTTACGATGTGATTTAGTAACTAGAGAATATATATTTTTACCAGTAAATATTTTATGAAATACTTACTTCTAAGTAACTTTTCATGCAACATTTTGTACATCTTCTACCCTTCTAATTTTACTTATAGTTTTTTTAGAAGTATTCACACTATTGACCTCTTTGGTATATACCGGTTTTTTTATTGCCTCGCAGTAAATTTTTTTTTCGAACTGACTACGCTATTGACCTAGCAAGGTCTTAACAGCTTCACCGAACTACTTACTCCTCGCAGTAATAGCAATACTCACAAAGCAGGGATTATAAAAATCAATATAGTTTATACGAGGTCTTTTGTTTTATTTAATTCATAGTCCGGTGAAGCTGTTAAGACCTTGCTAGGTCAATAGCGTAATTAGAACGAGGAAAACAATTCATTTAATCGACAAAATATTCATGAAGAATAAATTCACTAATCTAATGTAGTCCGGTGAAGCTGTTAAGACCTTGCTGGGTCAATAGCGTAGTCATTTCGAAAAAAAAAAAACACTAATCTAATACGTTGTTGATTTGACGTTCTTGGCTGCTAACCCATCTAACAAATACGTTAACAAAACAGATTCAAACGGGCTAATAAGTAAAAGAGGCCTAATTCAAATTATGAAATCTATACAAACATAAGTATGCGTCGCGTCGGTTGTGTTTTGCAAGTTAGCGACCAGGCCAACGACACCTTAATTACTGGCGGCAGCCTGTACGGACAGACAATAATTCCCACTGAACATTTGAAAATATATTAACCCCCAACTCTTTGTATATTCATGTCCGAATAAATGCAAACTGAAAAGTATAACCGTTCGCCTTTTGTTTTTCCAACTGCGCAGGTTTTTAACTAATAATGCTGGGGAATGTATTAGTATATAAAGGGGATTTAGGGCTACTACTAATGTTACCTGGAAAACAATAAAATTGTCCGTAAATGTTCTTAATTAGGTTAATATATATTTTGAAGATGATGATTTGAGCGGCAACCTATTTAAGTAGGTTGTAATCTTGCAGTGATCCAGAACATTCGATTAAGAAAACATTGTGATGACAATATAGTACGGTGTATTAAGGTCGTACGTTGTTTACTAAGTTCTCTTTTTCGACTTGGGTATCGTTCAAATTTTTAATTTGTAGGTTAAAACCATTTAAGAAAAATATTCCGATGCCGTACGTAAATGACGATACTTTAATTGCAATGGAGAAATTTTGATATGGGCGCCAAAAATTTAATTCCTTACTATTGTCACCAATTTAACCAATTTTTTTTTTCATATTTCAAACAAACGTAATACACATATTGTTTTATATTTTAAATGTGGATAAACAGTCATTAATTAATACCAGGTATTTAATAAAATTATTATACGAATCGTAACGTTCTTTCGCTAAAAAGATAAAGCTGTCTACAAACTATTACACTCTCGTTTTTATGTTAATTATTACAGATTAACGTAAAATTTTAATTAAATGTCAACACTTGTATATTGTATCCGATGTAACAGGTTCAATTAAGGGTTTTGAAAGAAGTACGAAATATTTTGTTATTTTAATAGACTGCTACTTTTTACGAGTAAATTTGGATTGAACAGTTAATGCCCATTTTTCTTAAACACATTATTACACACAACACATTATGGTTAGGAACTTTTTAATAATGATATGATTTTTGAAGAGAAAATTTAATAAAACTGTATATTTAGACGATATGCTTTAATATTACGTTTAGAATACAGATTATCTAATCTACATATCAATATTGAAAACGCAAAAATACGGTTCTGTTATGGAAACTATAATAGACCTTATATGTTTATTGTTTATGTTAACATTATAACATTTATACATTCAGCAAGTTGCATATATTTACGTCAAGATTATTAGTCGAATTTATTGCAATATAAAGACTGCTTAAAACAATAAGTAAGAATAAACTTCGAACATGCAACAGAAATGCAAACAGGCTTCTTTAAGCGACAGTAAAAAATTGTTCCTTGCCTTCCAATACTCTTTACACCGAAAGTATTTTACTTATTGATTGTAAAGTTAAGTTTTTGTGATTTGGTACTGCTTTAACCTACAGTTTTTGTATATATCGAATCGACACGATGCTTTACTTTGATTTTCTTTAAACCTGACGTACAAAGTTTACGAATTTTCTGTCGGGACACAAAGGTGTGGGACTTTAAATGTTCATGAGTTCCTTTAGGATCTTTTCAAAGAACTTACTATTTTCTAAGTTTAAAGTGCTCCAATGAAATATTAGAAACTTGCTACAATCACGAAATTTATATTTAAAAGTTTACATTCAATGGGGAATAATTAATTTTAAACTTATCACTGTTGTTGATCTTACTGCTTTATAATACACAAATGAGTTACTGAACTTGAATAACCTTTACAGATTTCATTTGTATATTCGATACCATCGTCGCCATTTAAAAAATCTTTTATTTACGCATTCGGACATGAAATTTAAGTTGTTTTAACGGTTGGGTGTTGAGCGGTGTGGGCCTTTTAGATTGAATGTGCAATTTTATACGTAAAATTTGTGGTGATATTGTCTTAATTTAATAAATATTCGTGTTGTTAAAACCACTTTATTACTCAAGTTGAATGTATGAGCAGCGTTCTTCATTAAGATATGTATATCCTTATGTAGGTTATAAAACTATTACATCATGAAAGCCATCGCGCCAAAAAACTGTTTTCCATTTTGTTACACAGTTGTTTATTATTATTATTTATTTTATAGCATAGGAGGCAAACGAACAGGTGGGTCACCAGATGTTAAGTGATCACCACCGTCCATAGACACTTGCAACACCAAGGGAGTCGCAAGTACGTTGCCAGCCTGTGTGGAGGTAGGGCCTCCAGCGCTCTCACTGACCAAACAAAACGCAACAATGCAGGCACTGTTACTTCATGTCGGTTTTCTCTGAGTGGTTGCCACTACCCCGGGCGAGCCGATCCATTCACGATGAAACCAAGAATAGCCCCAGCGTTGCTCTACCACCTACATATTGAGATAAATACCATAATATAATCGATATTACAAAAACATCGTTGTTTTCGGAAGCGAATTAAACTGTCTATTATCTATATATTAATACATAAAGCAAAAAAATTGTACCCCTTTTTAACCTATTTGCCGTGAACGGGTGAACCTGAAATTTGGCATAGTTAAAGTTTATAACTTGATTGTTATCTAGTCCCTAGATAGTACATCCAACGCTAGATGGCCTTAAAGAATATCGCGTTTGTGGATATTGACGTTTTGATATTTTATTCTCATAATAACATGAGCGTGTCGATGTTTTCGAAGTCAAAACGTCGATGCTTTCCAGCTAATTATCGATGTTTATACGCTATCCATGAGTATCGATCATCCCTTTATCATATTATCTTGATTCATATCGGTAATATCTTTGTTCTCACAAATCAAGAAATTATAAAAATTACCAGTTCATATGAGTTGATTTTTTTTTTGTATATGATAGGAAACGTACAGCCGGGTCACCTGATGGTGAATGATCACCGCTGTCCATAGACAATATCAAAATAGGGAAGTCGCAAGTGCGATGTCAGTCTGTGTTTGGGGGTAGGGGATGGGGTATGAGGCAGGAGGAGGGGAAGTCTGAGTGAAGGTGGGTTCCTCCGGCGCTCTCACGAACCGAACGAAACGCAACAATACAAGCACTATTACTTTACGTCGGTTTTCTATTAGAGGGTGGTACTACCCCGGACGAGCCGACCCATTCATTCTGAAACCAGTATTAGCTTCAGCGTGGCTCTACCACAACTACAACAACAGCAATTCGAAATTTATTTCACCTACACAATTAAAAAAGATAACGTTTTCCCGTAAAGTAACGTACTCGATAAGTTCAACGAAAATATTATCGTTTAAAAAAATGTAAATTGAATGAAACGAAATGTACTACGCAATCACAAATGTACAAAGGGAAAGGTCAACAGCTTGGTGTCACTATTATGTAATAATTCCAATAAAGGACAATAATCTTTAAACTTTAGTTCAAGTATTGTAATACCAAATTACAGTTTCTTAAATTAAAATTTTAACTGTACTGACATAAGGGGACTGTTTTTTGGCGCAAACATAAGTGGTGTTATTCCAAATAAGTTAAATACGTATTCAATACTTGCTTTGAAAAGGTTACGTTTTAAATGTTCCGCGGTCGCTAAATGTTCGCCATCTTGCTCTTTTGTCTCGTTTTGGTTAGGTTAGGTTAGACTTGCGGAAAAAGGATAACGCGAACTTGCCTCGGGCGAGCGCAGTGCATTTAGTACGAAACCTTTTAAAGCAAGTATTTAATACATATGTAACTTTCTTGTAATAACAACGAAGATGTTTGTCTTTACATCAGTCTTACAAACTTATACTAGACAATAGCTGAAGTGTATTTAGTAGCTTCATAACAAACTTTCTGTATTTTAGACTGTAATATTTAAATTAAGTATATTAATATCAAAACTTAATTTACGACTAACTTCTACGTAGTCAGCATTCGTCAGACTTCGGATTTCTTCAGGATACTCTTATCCAAGAATATTTTATATTAGTTTATACTTTTCTTAGCGTCTCTTAATGACTGAAGTTTTTAATAAACTTTGCTTATTAGCCATTTCTATTCTCTAACTTTGCTACTTCATCACAATACATAGATTGTAGTAAATAAACAACAATAATAGAAATAGTTATATCTATTTCAATTCACTGTAATCAGACAACTCACTTTAGGCCGGCACTGCACTTGTGACTCCTCTGGTCTTGCTAGTGTCTATGGACGGTGGTAATCATTTACCTTCAGGTGATCCGCCTTGTCGTTTGCCACCCATAATATAAAAAAAAAACTTGATTACTACGACACCGATGCTATAACAAAATCCTTGTGCATGAGTTACAAATGAAATTATTCATTTCAAATATTTGGATATTTGAAAGTATTTGGTTTTGAGTTGTAAAATGCAAAGGTTAAATTGATATAAAATGAGAATATAGTATATTTAAACATCAAAATATACATAATTTAAAGAAAACAAGGCGAGACGAGATGGTTTTATAATACAAAGAATAGGTAGGTATATTTTCATATTTTACGAACGTGTATAAATCTCGAAGCAATACATTTGTAATTTTCAGAGTAGATGGTTGCTTTGTAGTCTAAGTAGTTAAAAATTGTGACATATATTGATTTTTATACTAACTAGGTTTTAATCAAAATCAAAATTAAAACTGTCTAAACCAATTTTTGCTCTTTACGAGTTTTTTTTCTAACAGTACGCTATTGACCTAGCTTGGTCTTAACAGCTTCACGGGACTACTAAGGCGAGCGCTTAAGGCACTCAGCCGATTTGATTTTGACAACTAGCTCAAGGGTGCACGGCACACCTCGGCTTGGGCTGTTGCCTGATTCATGCGATTCGCGACATATCTGAGCGAACCTAAGCTACATATCCATTAGGGTGGGTCAAAAAAATCAACTATTTTTTTTTTTTACAATTAATACGGAAAAATGGGTTACTAGGCACCTTAAAAAAATTCTCACCAAATATGAACTCTTAATTTTAATAGGAAGATCCTCCGCATCGCAGTTTTTCATTTTTTTCTCAGTCCAATAGAAAAAAATTCATTCCTCATCATTAATTGGTCGTACAGAAAAATTTTTTTTAAGAATTTTGTAGGAAATTTAATGCTCTACAAAAAAGGTATCTTATGTTTTTTCCGTAAACCTCACCATTTCACTAATATTGAAGATTTAAGATTGATTATTTTAAGTCAAATGTCACTTTTGTTTATGAATTTTATAACTCGACAAGAAATGGCTATTATTGAATGGGCAATAGAAATTTTTGTAGCAAATTAACTGCTCTATAAAAATGGTATCTTATGTTTTGGCGATTAAATTAATCGTTCAAAAGATATTCATCATCAAACTTAAAAGTAATCAATTATTCGTAAAAAATCAAAAATTATCCTCTACACTTAAAATTGTATTTAAATAATACCTGTAAGTATCGCTTAATAAATGAAGATAGATTATTTTTTTCATTCGTAATAATATTAGCAACAATACTATCTTCAACACCAGATTTATACTTCGTTTTATCGAATGTGTCCCAAAATTTTTTGAATCTGCCAAATATTGGAACATTTGGTCCGGATGATACTGGCCAATAGACTTCGAATGCACTACTTAAAATGATCTCATAAATATGATGGCGACATGGTAACCAAATTAATTCTTTAATGAAATTTTCTCAAAACTGATAGATTAAATTGAAATTTTTCGATTATTTAATCAAAAACTCTTAAAATCGGTATACATGAAAGTTTGATGATGAATATCTTTTGAACGCTTAATTTAATCGCCAAAACATAAGATACCATTTTTATAGAGCAGTTAATTTGCTACAAAAATTTCTATTGCCCATTCAATAATAGCCATTTCTTGTCGAGTTATAAAATTCATAAACAAAAGTGACATTTGACTTAAAATAATCAATCTTAAATCTTCATTAGTGAAATGGTGAGGTTTACGGAAAAAACATAAGATACCTTTTTTGTAGAGCATTAAATTTCCTACAAAATTCTTAAAAAAATTTTTTCTGTACGACCAATTAATGATGAGGAATGAATTTTTTTCTATTGGACTGAGAAAAAAATGAAAAACTGCGATGCGGAGGATCTTCCTATTAAAATTAAGAGTTCATATTTGGTGAGAATTTTTTTAAGGTGCCTAGTAATCCATTTTTCCATATTAATTGTAAAAAAAAAATAGTTGATTTTTTTGACCCACCCTAATATCCATACTTTTAACTCTTTACGAGAGCGACTCTAAAATTCGTCACTTTTAAATAGTAGTCCAGTGAAGCTGTTATGGCCTTGCTAGGTCAACAGTGTAGTCAGATCGAGGAAAAAAAAGTCACTTTTAAAATTGAAAACATTCTCTTACAATTGTTTTATATTTACATTTTTATTAGACTCGTATATCAAATTAGTTAATACTATAAATAAACAAATCAGGTAACAGTATATGCAAGTAAAGGAAGCGCTTAGTTATATTGTATTATGAGTGCCCGTGTGGGCATCGTGACAAGACGAATTCAAGATATAGCGTAGGAAGATGTCTTGATTACAAAGGTAAGACTAAAATATCATATACACTTTGAAAACGAAGAGAATACTCAAGACATTTGATATTATTTCTTAAAGTGGATTTTACATTAAGTTAATTATTGAGAATATTAAAATCCAAACTACATTTTTTTTTATTGAAGCACGACATAGTAACTGCACTATGCCTGATGTTAAGCATAGTACAATCCAAAAACATCGGCAACCACCGAGAGACAGATTATCCATCGCCGGTCGGCGCTGTCATGCCGGCCATAATAACGAAAGTCACCCGGTACTGGATATGCACAAGTTGATCCCGAAACGCGACACGCAGATGCGAGTCACTATGACGGGCTTTTTCGCCATATTCATGGTGGTTGCGACCCAGTCAGGCTGTAAAACCCTACCACCCCGCTTTCGCCATTGCCTCGTTCGTTATTCAGCAGGGTGTACCACGTGCAGGTGAGGTTGGTTTGGGTGTCTCAAGTTTTAAGATGTTACTCGACACCCCTTACACCCCAAAACATTTGCATAGGATGGTGTATTCCTATATAGTTAGGTCCGATACCTCGGCGGGGACCCCTGGAGTGCGCTGTTTGCGCGATATAGTGACACAAAAATTTAATCACTGCTACAACACTACACTATCACCCCCATACACGTGCACGCTTACACGCCTACACATAAAAGTGGAAGGATTTTATTTTTTCCTTTATCGAACTGAAAGAACTTTCGAAATTTTCCGATAAGAAATATATATGAGAGTTGTTGCTTGGTACACATATATGTTTCAACAACTCATACATATATGAATAGTTAGTTAAATAGGTTAACTAAGATAGGTCGCGAATTGTAGGTATGAGCAACAGCCATGCCGAGGTGTGCCGTGCACCTTTGAGTTAGTTGCCAAAAATAAAATCGGGTGAGTGCCTTAAACGCTCGCCTTAGTAGTCCGGTGAAGCTGTTAAAACCTTGCTAGGTCAATAACGTAGTCAGTTCGAGAAAAAAAAACGTATATAGTTTGTTACACTCAATAATATCTTGAAAGTACCAGTTTCGAATTCAGGTTCTAATGCTGATTGAAGAAAGACCATCGTAATACATTTTAAAGGAAGTGCAATGACCGAAAAAATTGTACCGCTTTCATAAGGTAAATCGATGATATTGGAAAGATATATTTAATGGCAGGATATCACAATTCAAATGCGATTTCTTTAATCCTCTTTGTTATAGCTTATCATATCGTAAAGTTACGTCAAGTTGATACTAACAAGTTTTAATTAAATGCATGTTATTTATATCTATACTAAAATTATAAAGAGGTAAAGTTTGTGACGTTGTAGGGAGTAATCTTAGGAACTACTGGTCCGATTTGAAAAAATCTTTCAATGTTATATAGCTCATTTATCGAGGACGGTTATAAGCTATATATCATCACGCGGAAACCAATAGAAGCGAAGCACCAATGAAGAATGTTTAAAAATCGTTTTTTTTTTTCCTCTTGAGCGCTTCCGCTGCGTGTTAGCGTTGGCCTAAAGTTACTATTCCACCCGAACGAAGTCGCGGGCAGAGGCTAATATATAATAAGAATATAAATTTAACATGTTAGTACTTTTTAGATTTCTGTAAAAAAAATAGTTACAAGCGGCTAGGAAGAAGTAATAGAATACATTTCAATCAATTTTAGAAATATCTTTTTGTATGAACTTTTTCTCGAACTGACTACGCTGTTGGCCTAGCAAGGCCTAAACAGCTGCACCGGAGTACATTGTATGAACACACATCACTACTAAAATACTGCGTTCACATAAAACCTCACCAAGAAAATGATAAAACATATTCTCGAGTTACATTTAATCGTGGTTTTAATAAAATCAGAAGTTATTGCAATATTAATGACCAAGGGACTTAAGAAGGAGAGAAAAGTAGATAAGTAAATGGATTTAATACATTTAGATGATTTATTAGTCTTTTCACATTAGGTTCCATGCGGATGGAGTCGTGGGCACAACTATTATTAAATAAAAGTGTTATATTTAGAAATAATCTTGTATATTATACATTACTATTTAGACTATATTCCAAACTGATTAAACAAGATGTTGACATGACAACCACTTCCTTATTCAAATATACATCAATACAATAAAAAGTAAATTAATATCCACAGAATACTGTGATAGTCATATGTGGCTTTTTTAATCTTATGCCTATATATATCACAACGACTTGTGAAGTTTCACACAGGTCACAAAATATTTAAATAATATTGGTATTTGTTTATTTTAAAAAAATGTATGAGTGAGTTGACTATAATGAGACGAAGGTGAGGAAAATGTGACAAATTTTACACTCGAAATTAGAATGGTTTGAGTAATACCCTGGATTCATTATTTTGCCCGCATGAGAGAAAGACTTCGCAAATGGCTTACAATCGTTAATAGTGAGGAATTACAGAAATCCAATGTTACACTACCGAAAATATAAATCGAGCGTATCGTATAAAAAAACATTCATAAAAATAATGATCAAGTGTTACATCGGAATTAAAATATATGAAGAGAATTTAAACCGAAAGATAATTTATATCCACAAAAAGAAACTCTAATACAATAAGAAACACTTTATTAATATTAATAACAGCTAGTGTGGAAGGTCAGTGGGTACCACTTGTTATAAAATAAAATAATAAGGCAACAGTATAAGCGTGACGTCCTTGGGACCCAACCTTCCCAGAATTTATTCGGAAAATAAAACTAAAAGTACGAAGGCCCCAGTTGATAGACGGGCTCTGATCGAAACTAGTTTAACAATTTATCACCCCCGTACGATCTACGAAGGGATAAGGGATTATATATCTAATTACAAAAATCCCAGATTACCTTTTCGAATACAAGATGGATGAGTAAAATTTGCTTAAAATTTAATTTCAATTTAGAATCTCGGGGAACATGGCATCTTTGATGTTTGTAAAGGTGAAACCATGACTGGTTATAATCACGGTTTAGGAGTAGGATTCAAAGTAAATTAATTAATAGATGTTATGTAGGATTAATTCCAAATATTTCCTTATATTACGAAAAAACTTTGTACTCCTCTTTGAGAAAATCGCGCTCACAGAGGGGTGTGAAATCTGGTATAATCGAAGCTCTTGTGATGAAAGAGTACAGAAAAAAAAATTTATTTTTTTGATTTTATGATAATATGATTTTTTAATATGTCATTATTATTACATGGACTACTTTTTTTTTTAATAATTCATGCATAAAAGTCGAAAACTAAACAGTTAAGTTTTTCTCCTCTGTTTTTCACTCTATTTTAAGTTTTTTTTATTTGTTAATAGCTATTATTTATACGTATAGACGAGCATTAGTGTTATCAGTAAAACAATTTTGGAAACGGTTAATTTCTGTTTTGTCTACACTCGACGAGTCGAGATGAACCCTTTATTTATAAGTCTCTATTTGCCATACTTAATGCTTCTTACGTCTACTAATGTCTAATACAATATCTGTACAGTCTTTGGCATAAAAACGGCAACAATATTGAACCAGATATACCTATAATTAAGTAGCGGGCCTGGCTGACGTTATCCCGCCCTGCTAATAGAAAAACCTTGACAAATTATATACCTAAACTTTTCTCACGAATCACTATATATACTGGTGAAAAATGCATAAAAATCCGTATAGTAGTATTTTAGTTTATCGCGAAGAGACAGACGGACGGACGTGGTAAAGGACTTCGTTTTATAATATGTAGGGATTATAGTCGAAATTCATCTAACATATGACTACACTAGTTTGAATAGTTCTGGCTAGTATTAATATCAGTTTTCAAACATCTAATTTGTACTAAAATTCTTCTTCAACTTTGTCAATCATATCTATAAAAATTGATAATTGATGTTTGTCATAACTAAAAAGTCTTCTTCCTAGTTAGGAAACCTTTCCTCGTTATCAAAAACTATTACTACCATTATCAAGTGAGTAATTATTACGTTCTACAAAATCTTATCTTGTGATGACTTCAGTGGCTTAACAAAATGATGACGTCATTATTAGAAGTTGCTATGGAGTTTTTGTGACATTCAAAATTCATGTTCCATGTTATTATTTCTAATCCACTTTATTTATGGCGTAGAATCAAGATGTATTACGCAAAATTGCAACTGATATTATGGGAAATAGAGTTTCATTATACATGTTTAAGAATGAAAGCATAAGATCCCGCTAAACACTCGAAAATTATACTTATCCTGCTTAATATATAGAACCTGATGGAATAAAGTATTTATTAAGAGTGTTTTTTATACCATTGGTGACAAACGAACATGTGGGTCACCTGTTGGTAAGTGATCACCGCCGCCCATGGATGAAACGAATCACAAATGCGTTGAGGCCCTTGATGAAGGAATAGGCTCGTCTCTTGAAAATAGCTGATTGTAACTTTCCGGGGTGTGACGAATGTTTCATTTCCAGGTTATTCGAATGTTTTGTTAATTAATATATACGCATAATTTGTAATATCACAACGAAATAATAAAGACGTGTCACATATAATTGTTGGCCTATATCGTTTTAAATTAACATGTAGCCCATAGAGTAATAATTTTGGAATGATTGAACTCAACATTTCTCAAAAGGCACGAATGATGTAATTTAACGATTGATGGTCATTCAAGTTGTTAGATGATTTATCGATTGCGCCTTTATTAAAACTTTTGAATATCATCAATCTTCAATGTTATCCATTTAAAAAAGTTTATCCGTTAACGCTCCGACCACGATTTGTTAGATTGTAGTAATGCCGCAGGAGTAAACTTTTGTTAGGACATGAAAACAAGAAACAAAATTTATTTTAGTCAGTTTCGCAAATATCTTTTTTTTTAAATACAGGTACGTCTTTAATTAGAATACTATTTCATCCATGTAAAGCAGTTATAAAAGTTGGCAGCCCTGAGCTAAGATTATAGATCGCCATTACAACCGTAACTCGGACACCATTTTGACATCGTTATCGATGCATTCACTGATGCGTTCCCGCTCTCCAAAGCCACACACCAGATAACGGTCTCGTATTTACAACGTAAATAAAATGGATAATATCGGTTTATTACGTTATCGAATGATGATCGCGAAAGCTTTGGCGCCTACACACACTGTGTCGGCTGCAGCACTAGAGAAATCACAACCTACGAAAGAAATTTCATACGATGTTGTTTAATACATCGCCTAGTCGCAGAGTTCTGCCGAATCGCTCATTGTCGGATTTGTATGGTACATTGTATAGTGTTGTGAGACGCGCGGGGAAAGGGAGCTACCGCGCGACGCACCTCATACGGGCCCACGGCCATGAGACGACGCCGCGCGTTGACTGCCCGCAGCGCGTCGCTTGGTTTAGCCAGTCTGCCGGTAACACTGATCTCAGTATAACGTGCGGCCGGTTCTTACTTCCGCCAGACGTGTGTTTGATAACTTACGATAAAACTTGGTATGCTCCAGTTATAAGTGGATCGGATAATTTGCAGTGTTTGTGACGTTTAACGACAATGTGTTAGTGTGTAAACTTATTTTTATGCCGGTTCAAGAAATTCGAGCAGATGGTCCTTTTGAATAGTAACATGAAAATAAATGGTAAATTCTACATAAGTTTTGCATGATTGTTATGGATTTATTTTCATTGGTATTCTGTTTCATACCTGGATGATCTGTTGATCTTGGCTTGCATATCGCACGACCATTATAACGTACGAGTGGCTGCACGGGAGATCAGACACGACTAACATAACTCCAAGTAGGGGCTCATTTATTAATATATTCAAATGAGGGGCGCAATATTCCATCCGGACCACCGAAACAGCCAAAACAATGGCGAGCCTCATGCCTGTCAGACGACATTGACTCTCCGAATGTAAATTTGAGTTCGCATGAACAATTGAACACAGAGTGAGTTTAGAAGTCGATATATGAATAAAGGCTTGTGTGTGTGACCCTGTGCGCCTACGGGACCAGCCTCAGTGGGTGGACGGCATAGTTCCGAGCCGCCTAGAACGACAGTGGGTGTTTGAATGGAGCCAGTTAATAATAATGGTGAGATTTAATCACCATAGAGGTTACACAACAAAGCTATAAGCATGCCCGTGCAATGGCTGAAAACGTAGACGAGATGATATTTTTTAACAGAAATTACTAATAAACTAACAAAATGCTTTCGAGAAAGTAGCAAATATAGAGGAATGTAGTGTGTAGTTTACGTAGGTACTAACCAATTAATCCTTGATATATTTATTGCAGTGCCATTATTTCTACTTAATATAACCGCCATTATGTTGCATTATATTTGGATATGAATAGTGAATAAGGCTCTCTGTTATAAAACAAAAACTGTATGAGATTCCAAATTTTTCTGTTGTATTTATAATCAAATTAAATTTTAATAAACCAACCTATAATTGTACGATCTTAAAATTTTACAAGTTTGATACGATCGAAACTATCGTCTTTCACATCCTCTTCGCCTAGCATATCGATTTTGCACATGTTAGCGAATAGACTTTAGTTGGAATTGAGAAAAAACGCTTCATCCTGCACATGTTTCAAACAAACTATTAAAAATTCAGGTCAGTTTATACAACTGTAACTATTTAATGAAGATAAGTAGATCTTTATTTGTTTACAGTATCATAATTAAATTCTTAGGGTGTTATTATAATACTATACTATGAAATAATATGAGTACGTAACACTTGGTATATGAAACCAATTTTAGAAACACTAACAAATTATTGCATATGTAAATAATAACGGACATGAATTAAAAGCTTAATGTCTATACAAGAATAAAAAAATATTGAAAACGTATGTTAATGCGGAAAGAATCAAAATTAAAACGTGATTATAGTTTAAATAACTATGGTAATGATAAACAAAACCCATGGACGCCTACGTAAAGTCAAATACGATGGAAAGAATGAAATTTAATTAAAGAATGAATTACCTAACGATACCCTGTTATTACTGAACGCATCTGTTGTAAATGATGAATGCGCCCGTCGAGGAAATAAAAAAAATATGGTAAAGAGAAACCAGCGCGCGGGCGCGATCAGCACGTGGGTTGGCAGATGTGCAGGCGCATCCCGAGGCCAGTTGTGGTACCGTTCTTTATCTTAAAATCATACACTAAGCTTACGTGCAGCTGTGATTTAAGATCCATTATTCTCGTAACAATGCTTCCAAAATTCGATACAATCTGGATAAAAAAATACATGTATTGTTCCAAAATTTATAAGAATTTCGATATCGATAGATACTTCAGTAGTGATACTTTAAGTAATGGGTGTCTTAGTTACAAAGAGGTCAAGTCCGGTTGGACGAACAGTTTTTCCATCGATTATGATCGCCTGCATCTCGTGAACGATCATCGCCATTTACGGAAACTTGTGACCGCGCCGCACCGTGCCGGCTCCACGCTGACGACTGTGGGATAGTCACCATTGGCTCCTCTAAGATAACTATCAACTCTCTAGGTATTTTCGTAATTTCTCCATCCTTATTCGATTTGGTGCCATTGAAAACATTATTCACAACCAATTCGGAACGTAGCTTTTGACGTTACTAACTCTGTATGGACTGTTTGACGTTTTAATCTATTAAAGTCATGTTGTATGATATTGAAAGCATTGCTTTTCTGTTATTTTGATATGATAATGACTGGTTCAAAGACTTATAAGAAACGGTTAAAAATAATGTGTTATCACTAATATTTATTACTTACGTGTAACATCAAAACATCTCTCTCTCTCTCTCTCTCTTCCACACACTCTCTCTCTGCTCTAAAGATACACTAATTAAAACATCTTTATATAGAATTCTCATCGTTGAATATTAACAGATTATAGTATTTCAAAATCTATAAAAAATATCAAGGGAATGGTAGTAAAGAAACATAAAGAAACGAAACAAACCGAAGCGATAAAACGTTGAAATTTTATGCATCGGTAAAACACAGTAACAAGTTCAATGGTAGTTCGTAAAGTGGTGAAACGAAGCATGTAATACAATACAACCATTTGTAATATTGTAATTTAAGTCGGCATGGTGAATACATTGTACACTTAAACGAGTTCCTCAGTTTAAGGGTGAAATACGGTAAACTCGACGCAAAATAACGACTACGAACCTTTTATGAATATTAATAAGACCTGAGTGCGTGTGAAGGCAGAATTATAGCGAACATTAAACATCATCATAGCTATCTTGATGTTCATTTATTCAAAACCAATAACTTGTATAATTACATTGAATTAACTAGAGAAGTTTGTCATTTGTAAGATTCAAAGATATCTAAAATAGTAATATCTTAATATCGGAGTTTTCTAATGTTCTATTATGTTTGTATTGTATTTTATAATTGTGTTTCATTTCCGTTTCAACAATTTATCTCATAAAATAAAAAACATGAGTTACTTTCTTTAAAATTAACACATTAACGAAATTGTTCACACTCTTCGAATTAAATACAAGTAATAGCAATCTCTTTTAATAGATAAACAAGATCTTCTTTTTTCTTAACTATATTAGAATTAGCTGTTTTTGATCGTCATTTATGTAACCTTGATATAGTTGCTGTCAAAAATTGCTCTACTAGACACATGAGTTCATTATAAATAACATAGAGCTGTTGTAAGTTAATAAATAGCCTTTAAATAGTTAGATATGAAATGAGTAACGAAATATTACATTTAAAATTCACACATTAATTCGGATCGTATACAAAAGTGGAGATATTTTGAATTACAACCTGCACATGGATAATTAATATTTTTATGACCGATGTAATCCGTCAGAGCATGCATTCACAAAGAGAGTCCAACAGTACCGAATACCTAGTGGCTTTTACGTAAAAAAAGAGTCCATATGTTGGGCACGTTCCCAACACCTGCCCGACAGCTGTACCGAATTTTTACATCCGACGATGAAAAATGACTCCTAATGGAAACCCTGCCAATAAACAGATGCCTAATGAAACAGGTTGAAAGAGTACCGTAAGCATATTATCTATTAAACAAGGTGATATTAGACAACTCAGAACGTAATTTAAAAATAATTTATTTAAATAGTATCTGAACATTCCGTTATTCAAAAATCTCACATTACATTTGATAATTTAAGCTATAGTTCACCTGGTCGATGAAACATGGTAGTTTTATATTATACCATCAATTTTAGAAGTTATTCAATTTCTTCTTTTAGTCGGACTGCGTAGTACGTGTCGTATGCCTATTTAGTACATTGCCCTATAGCGTAGTCGGTGTGATGGATTTTATCACATGAAACTTTTGGAGTGATATGTGCTTATAATAATTACTCGTTCATCACAATATTACAACATCTTTTCTTCTTCCACTCTTCTTTGTCAGATGTCATCTCAATATCATTTTTCACACAATCCATTCAATCTTCGGTCTTCCTCTACTCTCGTATTCTGTCTACCTAAATTTGTGAGTTCTTGTTTTTTGTTTTTCTTTATTGATAATTCTACACACTCAAAGCATACGAAAAACATTACTAGTTTCTTTAATAACTATCAATTGGTAGTCCAATTGAGGCATAAATTTCGCGGTGTCTAAATGTGGCTGATAAAAGCGTCTATTAACATGTAGAATAGTTTAGAAAATATTTTGGTTTAGAGATCTCCAAGTATTCATTAATATTACAAAATGAATTACTTAGAATACATCTAAATATAGAATGTCTTAAGTAGAAGACGAAACCACTTCTAATATAATTAATCTCATTTTATTCCCCAACTCCCTCTCGACGTAATCGAAGAAGAATTTGCAGGCACCCTACGCCTTTCAAAATAATTTCATCTTATTAAAAACGTTCTTGTTTATTTTTTTTTTTACTTAAGCCTTGAAATATTAATTTACTCCCTGTTACATCATTTAATAACTTATATTTTCTGGTTAAGTGATACTATTATTATTAGTTAATTATTCTTGTTGAAATAATAATGAGCGTTTAATTACTTTTACTTGCTTTATTTTAAATTGTATATTTATGACACACGACACACACTTACAATGCAATTGTTATAACCAGAGAGATATATCCATAGAGAATAGACGGTTGTCAATATTTTTTTTTGTTTCATAGACATTTTATTGTTTAGATATAAGATATAAAATTTACCTAATTACAACAATTCTAAAAAAAATATTAAGCACTTAAACTTTACAGTGATTTTTATATCTCTATATAACTTTTTACACTTACAGTTGGCTAATAAATGCATAAAAAGTAGACCAATATGAATTTTATATAATTGATAAAATTCTGAATAGCTTTTATGTACTATTTGAAATTCTAATAACTATGCGGTTTATTTGGTTTAGTATGGAATTTAATATTGTCACAGAAAACTTATCTTTTATTTAATACAAAAAAAAAAAAACGTGTGGCACTCGGGGGACTGCCGCGGTAAAGCTATTGCATAGCATTTTTTATTAACTTATGCAATTATAACTATTTATTTATTTTATTTATGCAGTATTTTTTTTCCTTTGGTTTTTTTTCTTTGATATTAATTCAAGTTACACTTTTTGAGCGTGGTGACCGATAAGAAAACAATTTTTTTTCTTTTATTAAATAAATGAGAAGTTAATATTGTTCAAAATATTTCTATTATCTCACAATACATGTAGGTTATTCAGGAAAACACTTTGTACACAAATTATACGAGTACAGATATTCACTGTTGTACATAGATGATAAATATCTATACACCAGTATACTTTCTCACAAACAGTTGATTACGTATTCGTCCGATTTCGGAGCAGCTCGTCTCAATCCGCACCCGATTAGGGCTCCCACGGCAGCGGCTCAAGCCTAGGTTCGATCCCTCGGTAGGGAGCCCTTGAGTGCTTTGCTTGCTCGATACGGTGACACACAAATATACATCACTACTACAACACTACACGAACACCCCCACACACGTGCACGCCTACACGCTTACACATAAAAGTGGAAGGGTTTACTTTTTTTCCCTTATCGAACTGAAAAACTCTCAATTTTCGGATAATAAATATATGGAGGAATTGTTGAGGCGTGTATGCTTGGTACACATATACGTTTCAACAACGCATACATATATGAATAGTTAGCTAGGTTAGCTAAGATAGGTCGCGATTTTGCATGCAACAGGCAACAGCCAAGCCGAGGTGTGCCCTGCACCCTTGAGCTGGTTGCCAAAATAAAATCGGCTGATTGCCTTAAGCGCTCGCCTTAGTAGTCCGGTGAAGCTGTTAAGACCTTGCTGGGTCAATAGCGTAGTCATTTCGAAACAGAAAAGTCTCGATCCGTGCGAGCTTTGTACAGTCGTACCATATATACGTTAAGCGAGCGCTCGGCCGAGCTACATGGTAGGCAGGTTTTTGGATTCGGTCTCCACGCTCGAGGCCCGCGATAGAAGCTATGCAATAGCTTAAAAATACGGAAAGTATTGCATATTTGAAGTTTAAAATCATGTTAAAATTTTATATAAACTTGCATTTACAAAGTAAACTATATAATGTGTCTGATGTTGTTCCCATTAGCATATACAAACATATTTTGCAATTCGATGAATGTAGTTTCACCCGTTCCGTAGTAACACTCATTATAAATATGCCTGCCTACGTTTAACACCCACATTCAAGTGTGTCTGTTTCAAATGTACTATTAATACACAATACAGAAAATTTATTATTTTGACGTCCTAGTTGTGGATATCACGAATAATATTCTTGTAATACAAAAGTTTATTAACCTAACTAAAGATTTCTTAATATTGATATTTGCGAAGACAAAATACTTGTATAATTATAAACTGTTTTTAAAAAAGTGGTCAATCTTGATACAGATACAGTTAATAGAAAACAATGCCGATTTAAAGAGATGGAATAGAATGGAGCATGTGTATAGTAAAAAGTTACATCGTATCCAAACGATGCGCCTGGAAAGGAAATAGAACTGAAAATAAATCGCCCTTACACAGAAGTTATACTAAAATAGTCTAACGTTCCACGCCTTCCATTTCTCTACAACCATTACCGTATCCTGTGCTGTAATACGTTAGTTAGAAATCGTGAGTTTATAGTACTACGTTTCTGCTCTTATTTTTTATACAAATGTGGTAAATTGTTAACAGTTAAATTGGACAGATATTGCCAAAAAAAAAGTTGTTTACACTATTTTCGTAACCCAATTATACCCGATGTTCATTATAGATGACAATCGTGTAAATGAAGTTTTAATTATTTTATTATAGATACATAAACGGTATATGATGTATTCCCACCGAAAGCTCGCCTCGAATTTTGTTTTTTTTTTCGAACTGACTACGCTATTGACCTAGCAAGATCTTAACAGCTTCACCGGACTACTAAGTCGAGCGCTTAAGGCACTCAGCCGTTTTTTTTTTGGCAACTAGCTCAAGAGTGCAGGACTCACCTCGGCTTGGCTGTTGTCGGAAAATTTCGAAAGTTTTTTTAGTTCGATAAGGGAAGAATTTTGAAATCGTATGTACGTTGTTCGAGATGATACGGAACACATTAGTACGTAGACAACCTCTATCGCTGATGGTTCTAAATATCAGTTTGAGTTTAGTATCCCTTTGCATATACTGACATTAGAAAGGAACCTATTTAAGGGAAATTTATCACTACTAGACATTTATTTATTTAACAGACAATGGTAACAAAAGTACAAGAATTATCCTAAAAACTTGCATAGGTCATTAACCATTAATTTGAGATTGCAGGACATAAAAGACAAGATAATATAGAACAAATTAACAAAACATCAAGAATTTGATAGACCAGGAAAATATTACATAGCTAAAATGTAATTCGTTCTCTTAATACATAGATTTATCTTAAACATTTTATTTATCCTGAGGAAACAAAGTAACATTGTTTACAAGGATTTCAATTGTATAATTAATTAAAATTGTTTATTAAAATTTATACCAAACATCGTGAGGTAGAAGCTATAAATAAATATATCCACAATTATTCAATAAATTAATAGTTGTTGCTTTAACGTAAGAGACCTTGTGCCTTGTAGACGATCATAGTCTGTAAAAGTCATGCGGTAAACTTGAACTTGTTGATGAGGTAATAAAACTTGATGAGAATCCCAATGCACTTCAACGTAACTCTGACATCATTAATATTATTTTTTTAAACAATTAATTGTATTTCGCTTTGGAATGTTTTTACATCATCAGGTACAAGGAAATAATTTTGAGTACTCTTCGTATGAAGATGCTTGTAAGTGTATTCTCAATTATAATTATATGCATTTTAAATAATGGTAATTTCAAGATTTTCTATGAAAAGAATAAATTGCATGATAACCTTATAAAATTGTTTTTCTGATTGTTGTTTGCATGCAAATAATTTCCTAGTAGAATCAATCCAAATAGATTTTATAATACGTGTATATTATGGTATGAATTTGTGAGATGATCTAATCAGTCTGAGACGGGCAGTGTTACAATTAAAGTGACTGAAAGTTATGATGTAAGATACGTTAATTACGTTCAAGGTAATTTACTCTGCGTGAAAGCTTTGTAATGTTGCTATTATATCGCATGACTTGGACATTGTGCATTGACAAGGGGCGAATTTGGTGACATCACATCGTTAATCACTCTTTGTGAAGGAAATTTTGATTTTCTATGTATATAGCCATGGAGATTATCAAATCTAATACCGTTGATAAATGATACTTGTTAATTAAAAACCACGGACGTCATCTCGTGCCTGACTTTCTTTTGATAGTGTAACCGGATGTCGGTGATCGCACCTGGGACGTACCTACGCTCGCAATGTAACGGATGTCGATCTGTTTATTTTTAATTTATTAAAATACTCTCCCATAGGGTTGTGCCAGTTTTTTTGTCGTATTCGTTTGTTTGAAATAAATTAGATTCAAGGGATTGAGTAATCATACAGCTGTTGCTTTTTTTTTAATTTCCTCCATTTGTTCGCTTAGGTTAAACATATTTTTTTTTAAGTTAACATTAAGGCTTTTATGGATAGTGTTATGAATATTATTATCTTCAGGCGATAATGGCTCTGTTGTAACATGGTGGAAGTAATTCTTATAATGTCCACCTAACTAAAAATCCTTTAAGCTAAATCTCTGTCAGCAAGTAACTATGGGTGTATTGTGTTAGACGCACTCGAGAACTAAATTCTTGGATGCTATTATGATATAACCTTGAAACACATTATTTGACGTCCCTCTACATTTATGATTCTTTTGTTTTATTGTCTTATTCCAAAATATTATACAAAAAACTGTAGTGAATATAATCCTTTATTTTATTTTCTTACATTACAGATAATGTTATTTTGGATATTTAAGATTGTGATTTCATTTTATGGTTCAGCAATGTGTCATCATGAGGTCATTGTAACTGTTTATCAGAAGTATCGAACTGATAAATATTTCTTGCAATATTTGAAGATTTATGATAACAGATAAGATATTGGTGATTTATGAGACTTTCTTCATATAGTATAACATGTTTACAACAGCCCTAATTTTTTTGTTATAGTCATCCATTCTAGTATTATGTATATAAAGAAATTCTGTATCTTTGTTACTTATTATGACTGAATCTCTGAATCGGCTTTAATGAAACTTTGCAGTGGTTGTTTAAAGCCTAGATAAATGTTGGCGATGAAACAGGTTTATTTTAACAATGCAATCTAAAAGCTATCTTTATGCGTGCACTGATTAAGTTTGATGTACAGTGTAAACTCTTTATAAGGAATATCAAGAGACCGAGCATTTTTTTATGTTACGTATATGAGAATTCAAGTTTTTACATTGATTGGACCTTCTAGTTAATAAATAACATTTATGTCTTTTAATATTTATATTAGTATTCTAGTATAAATCACCTGTCATATCAGTTTGGTACGAAAAAGTGAAACGAATAAATAAAATATTAGCTATTAGCTTTCCATTCTTCTTTATGCGTGTTAATTATTCAGTCTCTACATAATCAATACGTCCATCATGAAGTTCTTATCTTTGTTCTGCATTATTGTCGATGATTCTCGAAACTGAGTGTGAGAGATTCTCATTTGAAGAGATGGGTGTAAATTGCAGGTGGCTTCTGTCTACGATTAATGTTCTGGCAACGTTCCAGTTCTCGCTTGCAACAAGTCTGTACGGTGAATCCGTATGGTTTGAATTACCACGAGTAACAGTAGCGAGCTATTATAGACTTGAGGTTTGATTAAAATTTAGTAGATTTCATGTGGTTTTGAGTTACAAGATAGTTTTGCCATAAAATATATACGGCTCTAAATTCTTGGCTCGTGTTGATCTTGATATTTGATTGGAGAATAATAAATGCGTATAAGTCTTTGTATATATACAAATTTATATGCAGTAGAAATCGTTTAGAAAGGCGACCATAATTTTAAATTTCTCAAGTCTCAATGCTAAGGAAAACACAACAAATTTTTCCCATTTTTTAAATTAGTTTAAAAGATTGCATTAAAGGTCTTCAATGTCTATTAAAAGAACAAAAAATAAAGTAAATCGGTTAAGTAAAAAATGACTAACACGTACTTAACTGTTTTGCCTCTGCCTACTTTTGTATAGATAAATAATACATCATCCTATATTTATAACAAGTCTCTGAAATATTTTTTCAAATTGGACCACTAGTTTCTGAGATTACCTCCTACAACGTCACAAACTCACAAACTTTACCTCTTTATAACATTAATATAGATTTACTAGCGACACGCCCCAGCTTCGCATGGGTGCAATGTAGATGTTCATTTCAATGAAATACTGTTAAGGGCAGTTTTGATCTACATGACATGTACAACGTATGTAATGTATTTAATTGGATAAGGAACAATACTGTATTGTATAAAAGATAAAAGTGGTTATTGAGTAGCTATTGAGGTGATGGAAAAGATAGCTCCGTTAGAGATAAATATATACCATCCTGGGCATTTTTATCGAATTTTTTAACATATACAATTCCGTAGTACATTAATTTGATCTATCTCTTAAGGTTTAGCCAACATTTGCGATTTGAGCACAGATAAATGTTTGTTACGAATTACATTACATTATGAATATTTCAATTTTTCGACTTTTCTGTATTATAATATGACGTATCTTAAATCACTATCTATTGTTGAAAACTGTATTAAAATACGTCGAATAGTTCAAAAGATCTAAGGGAAAAGACAATGGAAGCAACTTCATTTAACACCATGTAAATATATGTAATTATGCACTTTGCATTTCTCCAGAAATTGTATATTACAAAGATTTTATTTTTTAATGTCCCGGGCATAAATATTAATAGCAGTAATTATCTCACCGTGTACAGTTTTATTTAAGTAAAAAACACGTTTCTATGACGGTAGACAAGATCAAACTGAAGATTCCATTTGCATAGGCCGTGAATTAAAAAGAGAGACGAAGTGTTTGACGCTGTGTGATTATTATCGTGCCCCTAAAAATGTTATCTTAGTTATTACTGTAAAATTTTCTGGTAATTTTAACCCTCAACGACAATGTTCCTCCTGATTGCTTTACACAGATTCTTAGATGACTGCTTTTAAAAATTATTTTATAACGTTTAAAGTTTGGACACTTATATTTTGTTGTCCTGGGACTCTAATAAATTTAGTTATCTGACAAAACATTCTTAATATTTTCATTTTAAATGCTTATTAGATTGTTTGTTTATTGATAAAGTAGCGATTCGCCTATTTCATGGATACAATATACTACATTCAAGCGTATTGATTGTCGTCAAAATATATGAAATATTTTAATATGACAATTAAATAGATATTGTACAATGACTGTTGTATATAATTTTGGGGTGTCTCGTAAGGTTTAACCAGGGTTATATAAAGGTGGCTGTCTGTGGGAACTTTTTCAAAAAAGGCAAGGCAATATCATAAACACACACTTTGAATTACTCGCATACAAAAGCGTATGATCCCGTCAAGGCACTTTCAATTACTTTATTATTATTAATGAAACAATTTTTTTATATAATCATGTTAAGGCTTACTAAGGATTTATACCAAGTATTATCGGAACATAACAGTTAGGAATATCTGTGAAAGCGTCTGAAAAATATTCTTTGCAATTTGAAAGATAATCTACTCGATGATAGTGACAACTGTATCAAAAACTGTTGTATGGCTTAGGAGAAATAAGCGCACACAATCAGACATACTGTCATGTATATTTTTATATTATTTATCAAACAGAAATTCAACATTACATTTTTAAATCGTTTAAAATAACATTTGAAAGGTCTAAAGTAAATAGCCTAAGTTATTTCGTATAACTCCAGCTATAGATGGTCACGTGAAAAATGCTCCAAGTGTTTCGAAGATTGCATACGGACAAAGTCACAGGTAACAGCTAGTCTAAAATAAAATATCCTAAATTTCTCTATATAAGGTCAGCTTTCTTCCAGCGAAGGTCCTGTGAAAATCAGTCCCGTTGTTTCGAAGTTTTCGAAGTTTTTACGCGAACAAAGTCGCGGATAACAGTTATTAATATACATAATTATTTAATAGTATGTATTAAGATTTTTAAATAATTATTAATTAATTAATTTCAGCTGATTCTGTCAAATGAAGAAGTAATATAGTAAATAATAACTATAGTATCTATACTAATATTATAAAGCTGAAGAGTTTGTTTGTTTTTTTGGTTGAACGCGCTAATCTCAAGAACTGCCGGTCCGATCTGAAAGTTTCTTTCAGTGTTAGATAGCTCATTTATCGAGGATGGCTATAGGCTACATATCATCACGTTAAAACCAATAGGAGCGGATCACTAATGAAGAATGTCTCAAAATCGGGCTATTTTTAGAGCATCCGCTGCGTGTCAGTGTCAGTATTATATGCATTGCCATGGTAACGCGATAATACTCTATCGAAAATATTTTCATGGTTTTATTTTGTGTTACTATTCAAATAGTTTATTCTACGTTAGTTTTGTTTCCAATTATTGATTATACGTGGTACGTTTCTATCGCAAACATTTCCAAATTTTATTTTGTGTTGCTATTGAAAAAGTTTAGTAGTAATAATATTCGCCCAATAAGACAGGCTAAGGAATTAATCCATACTGCCAATTCTGAAGTTGTAAATATAGGTATTTCTTATGTATTCTCTACCCAGTTTTCTTCTACGTCTGAGTTGATGTAAAGGTATAAGCGCCAAATCTTCTATATATTTCGTAAATTTCCTTAATGTTCAAGACCCCAGAATACATGTGCTCCGTGGTATTATTTTTCATTTATTTCACTTATGCACAATAAACAAACCATATTACATAAAACGCTGCCAATTTAACACAATATAGAGTCAAATAACACAAGATTATGAATAAAATACAAAATCCCCTACATGACAGATTGAAATACCGTCAAAAACTCAAAAAGTTTATTCTACGTTAGTTTTGTTCCGAATTTTTGGTTTGTGATATATTATGTATTATATGAATAAAGTGTGTGTATATAATACTGAAATAAAAAATTTTTGATGAATACATATATCTGCGGTGCTACAAATATCAACATCTTTTTTTTAATTCTGTCGATATGTCTGTTTGTTTATTTGTTCCGGGTAATCTCCGAAATGGCTGGACCTATTTAAACGTTTTTTTTTTTAGAAATGACTACGCTATTGACCTAGCAAGGTCTTAACAGCTTTATGCTGTTACTGTAGATGATGAGCGTGTCATACATACAAATATTTTTGAAAGAGTATTATTGTTATTTATACATCTAATAACAATTTTAAATTTATTTAATATATTCAAAAAACGCGTGCGGGGCCGCGGGTAACAGCTAGTGTTATAATAAATGTAAATTGTTATCATAGTTGCCATTGCGTAATTATTCATTAATGCACATTAATTGAAACTGTTAAAGTACTGTTGTATCATCCCACGCTATGTTTAAAATACACCACGTGTCATTGCAAGTCATCTCAAGAACTTCGACCCATTTTGTTCGGTCGTACTGCGATTAGTCAAGGTGCCCATTTCGGTACCGAGCCATATCTCGTCCACGGTACTCGGAGTATAATCTCTGTGCCGTATTTGGCTGTACAATTAGCTGTCATACATTTCATTGTGCACGGTCTGACTGTTTAATTGTGTGTCGTCTTGTCTAACATGTGCTTCGGATTTGTTTATCGCATTAATGTGGCGTTAAAATAGCTGTGTTCGTTCTGTGCTGGTACGTTTTTAACCTACTTGCCTTTGTTTGGATATGGTAATGGCATGCGCTTTAAGATGTGCACCTGTTATTAACACAGCGTACTCTTATGAAAATACAAGTACAACATGAAATGTAATTTATTTTCCAACTTAACTGTGATCACTTTGTTAAAAGGTTTTTATAAATGAGAGTTTGAAATTATAGTTCTTTTGGCGCGAGAATAAATGTAACGATGCGCGCCCACACCGTCACGAAAATCCGACACCCTAAAGTTTGCTATAGTGAACATTTTGTTTCTTTGTATTTGTTGTTTGTATTTCTTTGTATTACAACTTTCAATGTATTAGATACCATTTTTCCATTGTTAGTATTGATTAGTATTGTTTTTTCTATAGACGTAGAATAAGGCGCAAGGTAAAATTTTTGAAAAGATTTTTATCTTGTTACGCCAAAGGAATATAACTTCTAACGCGTGTACATAATTACATAGACACTTTTTTATATTTTTTTATATGAATATTGATCGCTAAATGTCAGTTTTAGTAGCGCAAAAAAGTTTAAACTAATGTTATTAAAAAAAGGAAAAAATCAGACTCATCCTATTCATCTCTGTGACCTTTTCTTTAAACCGAAAATGCTCATTATAATTCAGATGTAATATGATACGTATTACTTAAAATTCTCAAATCCCAAATGGGCAATTAATTCAACACGCACAGCCGTCTCCACTACACTGTGACAAGATCTGAATACATTTGTCAGTCTGGTGGATAATAAATCGTCGGTGGTGAGAGACGCTAGATTTTCAAACTGGTTACTATTTCAATTTAATACAACGTGATCACACGATAGTGAATTTGGTCTTCAATTAAAAATAACCACTATTGTTTGACGCCAAATATTTAAAGGTCGATATAACTTTCAATCTATTTAAAGGAAAATCAATTCCCAAACGTATGTAAGATCTCCAAAAATATTGATAGATTGACGTTAAGTTGTTTTTTCTTTTCGAACTGAATACGCTATTGGACTGATGGGCCTTCACAGCTTTACTGGACTACTAAGGCGAATGCTAAAGACATTCAGCCGATTGGCAACAAACTCAAGGGAACCAAAGTGACCGAACCTTGGGCCATAGATGCAATTTTGGGAACCTTTGTAAGCAATTCATACGTACAATTCAAAGTATTAGAGTAATTCATAAATCCAGATGTATTTTGTATCTATCGACATGGCTAACCTAAACTAACCTAGTTCGAAATAAGGAAAAATGAAAAAAAAAAACAAAGCCCTTCCACCATAAGTATACTTACTGGCTGTATGCGTGCACGTATATGCGGGTGATCTGTGTTGTTTTGTTACGCTATTAATTGAAAATGTTCAGTGTCACTGTATCGCGCTAACAACAGTTGTTCTTTGGAATTTTATTTCATTTCCTTTCATATTGTAAAGGCAAAATTTTGTGCAATTTTCTTCATTAGTACAGCTGTGCAACTCCAGGATGAGTAGCTGGTTGGATAATGAAGTTAAAGATATAAACTATTTTAGAAAACACAATTTTTATCCTGAACAGTTAAGATATGTGACAATATTTTAAGAGCATCATGAGCTTAATACTGTGTTTAGTCGTGAATATTATAGTTATTAGCTGTGTGTTAGTGTTAGTAAAAGATATTAAGGCTCATGAGAGCTATTCAATATCTTTATCTAATCAACAGATTCTTTGTATATTACATCCTCGGGCATAAGAACCTTAACAAAAGCCTCATAAAAACTAATTAAAACGTTCTTCACTCTCAAACACAAAGGATATGTTACCCGTTATTATTAAGTTATCAGGAGAACAAAGAGCCGAGCCGCTGAAGAAAGCGGCTCATAATGACTCCACGAGCCCTGGGTAGCGTAAACAATGACGGTGTAATCTCCATGTGTGTTCGACGATTTATATTCAAAGCGATGGACGCGGTGAATGCTCAATTTATTCCCAACGATAGTGTCAACTGCTAGCCAATGATTAACATCGAACGCCCTATTGGTTAGACAGGGTTGCTACAATTGATACATCAAAGCAATTTTCATAGCAAAGTTAAACTACTATAAAGCAAACAAGATAAGTTAACGTCCTATGTTCATAAACGCAATATACGATATAAATTATGAACCTGATAAATGATTTCTTATAAATCAAATCACAAAAATCAAATGATTAAGAAATCTATATATGTTTTTAACAAAACCAACCTACATAAAAATAAGGATAAAAGTTCTATATATGTAAATTATAAACATAAGATATGATTTTTATGTTTAGGAAACTACCAACCCTGCAAGGGTCATGTATATAACCTTGTCCAGAAACACGATACCATCGTACTATCTGTCATCGTGTTCGGATAAATGAATAAAGTCACTTTGTTTAACAATCGTTAAAGGTGCATTGGTAATTTCTCATATTTAGTTCAAATTGCTTTCCATTCTTCTGAAGATAAGGAGAACGATAGCAGAATTTTAATGTTTGGATTGTTTACATACATTTTGATGAAGCAATATTATTTAATACTCCCAAGATTAACCCATTATATAAATCCAAATACTCTAATTATATATTAAGATTCGCTTATAAACATTATTAATAGCTTTCTTAATAATAAATTCTTTAAAATTTTAACATTTTAACATTGCTTTTCCAAAAAGTAAATACATAGACTACATGCCGTAATGTATAATTTCAAAGCAACTAACAAACAATAGCTTTTGTTAATGAGATTCTGATCGTTAACTTATCCAAACATATGGTTATTAATTGAAGCCTATAATGAATATTAACTTTAAAAAAATGAATGATGGTATAATAGAATGCGGTGGTTGGAACGCGCTCGACAAGCCAATCCATCAAAACGTAGCTAGTACTATGTGTACAGTTAACTACCACCGGACCAATCAGGGTTTTTGTACGATGTCAACGGCCCTTGAATAACGAGACGAGTGAATAGAATCCACTCTATAGATACCTGCAATCAAAGCAAATAAAAATTATATTAATCACTATAGCGTTCCGATGCATTCTGTGGAGCGAAAATGTTTTTACATGCCGGGCCCGGCTAGTTTTTGCATGATACGCAATTACTGCTAACGATTCTAATATGACTTGAATACGTTTCGGATGGACGTCTTTTAACGGAACTCAAACTTTCTAATGTACTTTGTCATGGAGTTTCAAATATACAGCTTTACTTTCAATGCGTCGATCTGATTTATCGAGATAATAATTATGAATATATTATGATGGTTGGAATTTTTGTTTTCTACCAGATCTAACTATTACGTACTTAGAAACATATATATAATGTCGTGAGATCCCCAATACTTGTTGCCTCATTACCTTACGATGAACGCAGTAACATAATTCCACTAAACACTGTTAACAATGTTCTCATCGTTCGGCAAGACGTTAATTTGCATTGCCATGTCGTTATAATATCACAGTAAACGCCGACGAACAAAGCTTAAAATACATCGTTTATACATATTTGAAATTCGTTTCCAATTTGCAAACTCCTGACTTGCTCTCACGTGGAGCCTCGAGCAAAAATACAATACAGTTCTCGTCAGAACAAGGGAATGTTTAAATAACTGTCAAAGCTTTCGTGTTTTTGTCAGGAGAAATCTTGTTAAATTTTTAGGTGAATACACAAATATTGTTTTTTATTTAAACAGCCGTCTTTTAAAAGGATAAAATAAATGTCATCCATCGTTCGTGATGTACTCGAAATGCAAATAAAACCTCCGTGATTGGCAAAATTTGATAAACGGCGCCGCAATTGATATAAGTAATTTACATCTACCTCTATGTTCCGTACAGTATTTGTGAAAATATAAAAACGTTTATCGGAACATTCGAGTTCAGCGATGTTTATATTTTACTATCGATTTGATTTGTTTCCATTTCAAGGTGTAGACAAACTAAGCAATAGATGAACGATTTACGATTTTCCTTAGACGTTTCAACGTTCTACGGTATCCGTGTATACCGTTACTGGTAATCACGACCAGGCTCGTGACCCGAGGTAATTTATGACTATCAAGGCTTGCTTTCAATACTGATGAATGAATGACCCTACCACCCCGCGTCCCTTTACAGCTCATATCGTGCCCCGCTATTGAGGCCCACAAATCGCTTCCCTTTCAACGCTCTCGCTGTCTTGTTTACATGAAAATTCATTCTGAAACCCTCGTTAAAACGTCGACAGCGTTTCGCGAGGACGTACCCAATACGGAAATATGAATTCTACAACCGGCAATTGGTCTGTCAGACGAGAATTATCAATGGAACAATTACTCGGATGTGATCTGTTATTACTATACGTCTTTTATTAGATAGCCGGAGGGAATGCGAGATTAATCGATTGTGACTTTCTCCCGAGGTCAGATATTGTTGGTTCAATTTGGCAGGTGATGGTCACTCCGGTTGGGAGTGTCGATAATTTAACTATGAGTCGTGTAGATTTCTCCACGCTGACGGGTAACGAGTATCAAAAATGCCGAATCGTTAGCGAGTCTTCATGCCTATTAAAATGAAAGACTGCACCAGCAATATCAGGAGCTCATTTTAATTGTCTTTCATCGTCATATTGGTGTCGTGTTCGACAACGAATTGAAGATGATTATAGACGATTGACTTTGAAGCCCCATTGAAATTGATTTGTCCACAATTCGCGTCTGTTATTTTGCGTCAGTCTCAAGTAGTATTAGTGATCTAAGTATGGAAAGCGACGTCAATGACGAAGTGTTATTAGTTTTTTAGTGAAGACTCTATAATTATTTGAGTAAAGTTTGAAGTTAGTTTATCTCATTATAATATTCTGGTGTTCTTATTATTACTTCTGGGAAGTTTATAAAAGTTTTGGCGAATTCATTAAGCGAACCGAATAAATGGTGATGATAGTTTTAAGTATTATGACTCAGTTTTTATTGACAGGAAATCTTTAGGTACTTAAATTAAAGCCCTCGTGCTATTAAATGTAATTTGTGCTATATCTTCATCTAGGTACATTTCGAAATCATGTATAAGTTATATCGTTATAGCTCTCCTAGAAATATTAAGTTCAAATATGTAGCCAATAACATACGTATCTAATAACATATAAGTATCTTTGCCATTAATTTATATTATTATATTTTAAAGCCTACATCGGTTATTTAATTTAAACCTTTTTGTAGCTTATAATGAGGCCTATAAGAAATACAACGCATATTTAAAAGTTTTATTGGTTTCTTTTCATCTTCTCCAATTAATTAGTACAATGCTAACAATGAAATTTACTTTGTACTAATTGGAGACGCTTTATCGATTAAAGAACGGCAATCATAAATGACTGGTATTATTCTATTTATGTGAAAACGGACGATTAAAATTACTCGTTCGTTTTAAACAATTATTGTTACTTTCGCAGTCTAGTTTGAAACAATACAATACGATTATATCAGATCGAAGCCATGCCGCATGCCGTGTCTCTTCCACCGTGTACTTTAATTGCCCTGTTACATGAACTGACATCGAACGATTAACATCACGCGAAATTTCATTCAGCGGGCGACTTTATCGCAATGCCGACATGATATTTACATTTTGTACCTTTAATAATTCAGTTTAAGTAGGCCGCGTGTAATAATGCATTTATGTGAAATGTAAACGTATATAAGAAAGTAATGAATTTCGTTGCAGAGATTCCGTTATTGAAGGTTTTATTTACCCTTTTTGTTAACTGTGTAGCTTTCACCGTTTCCATGTTCTAGTTGTCATAGTATCGAGCTGTTTAATTGAAAATATATCGTAAAGATGTCGAGTTAAATTTAGCTTTGAATGTTCTTAGAAATGTTCACTTTTGTCATAAACATCTTAAAGCAGAGCACAGTCTCTTAACAAAAAACTTCGGCAGCGTTTCATTACATACTAGCTTCCCGCACCGGTTTCGCACGGGTGCAGGTTTCAGTGACGGAAATTTATATGATGAAACTATAGCATGGTGGTGGGGTTCGTTTTAAAGTCGCCTGGCTATTAACCTATAAACTTCTAGCCCCCATCCGCGACTTCGTTCGCGTGGAATAGTTACTTTAGGCTAACGCTAACACGCAGTGGAAGCTCTCAAGAGTAAAAATCCCCGATTTTGAAACATTCTTCATTGGTGCTCCGCTCCTATTGGGTTTAGGGTGATGATATATAGGCTATAACCATCCTCAGTAAATGAGCTATCTACCACTGTAGAAATTTTTCAAATCGGATCAGTAGTTCTTGAAATTACCCCCTACAATGTCACAAACTCACAAACTTTATAATATTAGTATAGTTAACTGGCGATCTGATGTAAAGCAATTATAAGTCTATTCAGGCAGCTGTACCAAAAAATCTTTTTTTTTTATTGTAGCACGGCAAAGTGACTGCACTATGCCTGATGGTAAGCATAGTACAATCCAAAAATAATAGCGACCACCGATTGACACACTGTCCATCGCCGGTCGCCACTATCATGCCGGCCTATAAAAAGCTGGATATGCACAGGCTGATCCCGAAACGCGACCCGTAGAAGCGAATCACTATTACGGGCTTTTTCGCCATATACATGGTGGTTGCGACCAAGTCGGGCTGTAAAACCCTACCACCCCGCTTGCGCCATTGCCTCGTTCGTTATTCAGCAGGGTGCACCACGTGCAGGTGAGGTTGGCTTGGGTGTCTCAAGTCTTATGATGTTATTTACACCCCTAAATCTGTCCTCTAGGTCTAGCATATTACCAATTTAGATTACATTGTCATTTAATACCAGGTGAAAGTACTATAAAGCGCTAAAACCTGTAGAATATAAAGAAGGTTACGTATGTTCTTTTAATATATTGTGTCTCTTGTTTATTGTGTGTATATAATACACCTCTATTTACACATAGAATCGTTTAATACAAGAACATCAACAATAATTATGCTGGCGATTCGTTTCACAGGTTCAGACAAGCGAAACGAATTGATGGTATTGGACGACTCAAATATGAAAAATGTAAAATGCGTGAAATGAATTCGTAAAACAGTATGTATTTTTCTCGTACTTCAGCATGACTTGTTTGTAGCTTTTGCTAAGGAAAGTGATACGTTAATTTACTCGTGTACCTCTTTAAAGAAAATTACATTATTACGTGGCAGACGAATTTAGTAACGGTAAAATTATTTCTTCACTAGGTATTACTCGCGGGTTCGCTCAATTTAATGTAGATTTGACTTATCACACTGACAAGGTGTATGCGATAATTTACGATGATATATAGTTGAGGCGTGAAAGTGTAACAAAATATCATTGCTTTATTATCAATTACTGTTAATTAATATAAATAATAACAGTGGCCATAACCGTGGTTACAACTAGTAATTATTAAAGTATATTATATTAATATAGTAGATAGTGATAAATGTTTGTCAACATGGCTCCTTGTATCTCCGTAATTTATGGTCTGCAAACGACAATTAAAGGACTGGTACTAGTAAATGTCTTGGAACATTGAGGACATTGGCCTTACGAACCTTACGATTTTACCGGCTTCGATATATTCAATTGTTTGAATAACAGTTAGGTAATAAATATTGTTGTATATCTGACTGTAAAATACGCATAAATTGCTATACACATTGCTTAACTTACTATATGTTTCTAAGTATTTTATAGTCATAATTTCATAGAAATTCTATTTATTGAAACATTATATTCGTATGTATATACATTCGTATTAAACTTAGTTAAACTATTATTAAAAAAAACTAACGCTTTATATTTGTTGTAACGACTATAAACCGACTTAAAGTATCTGGTTTTTAATTTGACATGTCGGGATGAAGACCGAGATAGTCGGCTAAGTTTGATTTCGTATAGCATTATCTTTGTCTCGCACTCCTTGCGCCGTACGATAGAGAAAACACTGTACGAATTGGTAGCAAGCAGAGTTTAGCTGGACGTCTTAGTCTTATTCACGACGTGCCAAATCAAAGGCTGGGTACCTCTCGTAACGGGAGAATACTCGACGAACTAGGTAGGGTTCTCGCTTTTGACGTCATAGCCCCTCTGGAACCCACGCACTATCAAGATCATTGCCGACCCACAGTATTAGATATAGCTCTCTTAAAAAATATAACGCTTCCTGTACGACTCATACAAGTAGTACACGAACTTGATTCAGATCATCGCCCGGTTGTTTTACAGTTAGGTCACAATTCAGACTTCACCCCGCCGTCGGTTAGGGTGGCTGATTACGCGAAACTCGTTCAATATTTTAAAGAAAATCCGTCGTCTAGTAGTTTAGACAGGATTCCGGACGTGTTGGTGTCTAAAGCCGACGCGGATTCGGCCATCGATTCCCTGGTTGATTATCTCCAGACCGCCGTAAGGGTGACCTTGAAAGAGGTACAAGCAGCGAACGATCGCCGTTTTATACTCCCTGACGACGTGAGAGCATTGATCACGGAAAAGAACGCTGCGACTCGAGCTTACGACGCTTACCCGTCTGTAGAAAATCGCGATCGTTTACGTTTGTTACGAAAAACAGTCAAGTCTCGTATTTCTGAGATCCGGGGCGACAGGTGGGACAGACTCCTGGAGGGTCTCCAGCCGTCTCACCTGTCGTACTGGACTCTAGCGCGAACTCTCAAATCAGACATGGTCACTCCAATGCCTCCTCTCGACAGAGGCCCCGGGTTGCCTCCCGCGTTCGATAGCATAGATAAAGCGGAATGCCTTGCCGCAAGCTTAGAGAAACAGTGTTCGCCAAACACTGATAACACTGACCCTTCCATCATAGAGTCTATCGAAACAACCGTAGAGCATGCACTCGCGTCTCCTCCGACGGATACCCTAACCCCGATAACGTTTGACGAAGTTTCGGCCGCCATCAAGCGTCTCAAGCCTAGGAAGTCCCCAGGTCCCGATGGGATCAGGAACGAGGTTCTGAAACTCCTTCCTGATCGCATCATAGCTCTATTGGTCTGCGTCTTCAATGCGGCCATGTCCAAGGGTCACTTTCCAGCCGTCTGGAAAAAGGCCGTAGTGATAGGTATTCACAAGCCCGGCAAGAAAGCTACGCTTCCCGTTAGCTATCGCCCCATTAGTCTGTTAGATACCTTAGGAAAACTTTACGAGCGGCTCCTTCTGAACCGTCTTCAGTTCTCGATTACAGATTTAAAATTAATACCACCTGAGCAGTTCGGATTTCGCGCCGAACACTCTTGCACGAATCAAGTACACCGCCTCACGGAGTACATTTTCTCTAAATTTAACGCCGATCCGAAACGTAAACCGAAACGCACAATTGCAGTCTTCTTCGATATCGCCAAGGCCTTCGATAAGGTCTGGCACGGAGGGCTCATCCATAAATTATGTAAATCTCGCGTACCCGATAGGTTAATTCATATTATCCGCGATTATCTCACTGATAGAACATTCCGCTTCAGAGTGGATGGTGAACTATCGCTGCCCCACCCGATACGCTCAGGTGTGCCACAGGGCTCCATACTCGCACCCACGCTCTTCAATCTGTTCATCAGTGACCTACCTCGGTCTCGGGGGGTCGAGATAGGTTGTTACGCTGACGATACCGTTATTTACACTTCCGGCTGGCGGTCGGACTTTCTTAGGAAGCGCATCGAAAAAGCCGTTCTTACTCTCGGTGAATGGTTTCGTCGATGGCGCATAGAAGTTAATCCCGATAAGAGTGCCGCAATACTCTTCGATCCCACGAAACGCGTTAATAAATTTGAGCCCATCAGGCTATACGGAATCGATATTCCTTGGGTCGAAGAGGTCAAATATCTCGGTGTCACATTAGATAAACATTTAAAGTTCAATTCACATACAGACAGAGTGCGAAACAAAGCCGCTATGGTCTTGGGTCGCCTCCATCCGTTGCTTTGTCATAAGAGTAAGATGTCCCTCAGACACAAGCTCACTTTGTATAAGACGTGTATCCGTCCCGTGATGACATATAGCTGCCCCGTTTTTGCGCATATGTCCAAAGATAACTTTCATAAGCTGCAGGTTCTCCAAAATCGTGTTTTATGTAAAGTGACCGGTGCTCCGTGGTACATTCGGAGAGTCGATCTCCATAGAGACCTGGAGTTTCCTTCTATCTGGGCGTACGTAAAATCACTTACGATTAGTTATTTTGAAAAAGCTGCGAATCATCGCAATCCCTTAGTGGTATCCGCCGCAAACTATGAACCCGTACCTAACGCTGCGCGTTGTAAAAGACGTCCGCGATGCATTTTTACCGACCCTCCTGATTTAATCACGTCAGCGAACGATCAGTACCAGCCTGTCCCTCGAAGCAGAGCGTGCTCACGTCCACGCCCGCGTAACCACAGATCACGCCGCCGTGGTCTGGGGGTTAATTTCGCTCCCGCACACCCGATTAGGCCTCCCACGGCAGCGGCTTAAGCCTAGGTTCGATCCCTCGGTGGGGAGCCCTTGAGTGCGTTGCTTGCGCGATACGGTGACACACAAATATACATCACTGCTACAACACTACACGATCACCCCCACACACGTGCACGCCTACACGCTTACACATGAAAGTGGAAGGGTTTACTTTTTTCCCTCATCGAACTGAAAAACTCTCAATTTTCCGATATTAAATATATGGAGGAGTTGTTGAGACGTGTATGCTTGGTACACATATACGTTTCAACAACTCATACATATATGGGTAGTTAGCTAGGTTAGCTAAGATAGGTCGCAATTTTGCATGCAACAGGCAACAGCCAAGCCGAGGTGTGCCGTGCACCCTTGAGCTGGTTGCCATAATAAAATCGGCTGAGTGCCTTAAGCGCTCGCCTTAGTAGTCCGGTGAAGCTGTTAAGACCTTGCTGGGTCAATAGCGTAGACATTTCGAAAAAAAAAAAAAAAAAAAACAAAGGCTGGGTACTGTAAAATAATTCATATTTACTATTGATTTCATAGATTATATATAATTATAACTATTTACACTTATATATATAATCCATGAAAATTTAAGTAAAACTAAACCAATTACATAATTTGACACCATTTTGTTTTGAATAGTCAACGTCCTGATTTTAAATATTGTATTTTATTATATAACTAAATTTTGCTCGCGGCCTCGTTCGGATTAATGTAGATTTGACCAATCTCACGGAAACAGTATATTTTTAGGGATGAAAGTGTCCTATATCCTAATCTGAAAAGCTGTAACTGTATGCACAATTTCATGATGGTAGGTTTTTTCGGTTTCCTCTCACCTTTGTATAATTTTATTACAAGTTTAATACCTGCGGAATTTAATATTGCAATAAAACGAGCTTCACAAAACTTTAAAACGCAAGAATTAAATACGTTACCATATCAATTTCAGTGGAATGCATAAATGTGCATACATATTGTGTGTTGATTATGAGTTATAAATTTATGCGATGCCTGTGTAGTTATTAGCAATTCTAATTGAAACTGATTCAAGCTGTTGCAACGGAGCCACGTCGATAATTTCGGAATATTTAGGTATTAGTTCAATGTATGGTTGACAAAGCCCTGTTGTTTAAAAAAGATATAGTAAATACTTTTTATGAAGTGCAGAAGCAGATTTAAAAACAAAATTATATTATAACTATATATCTATACATATAATAAGAATGTAAACCTGTCGTGTCTTTACTTATTTGATTTTCGTGAAAAAAATTGTTGCCGTTGTCTAGGAATAAGAAATAGAATACATTTCGATCATTTTTATAAATTTCTGTCTGTCTGTCTGTTTATACGAACACGTATCATTGCTAAAGTGCTGGTTTCACAATAGAACCACTCAAAGAAAATCGTAAAGCATATCTTCGAGAATAACTTATTCTATGTTTCATAAAATTCGGTCCACTCTAATTAAAGGTATTGTCATTGTAATGACGACGCGGCGTACGTAATACATTCAAATGACTTTATTAATCACTGTTTTTACATAATGCTCCACGCGGATCAAATCGCGGGCACAGCTAGTTATTAATATTTCCGGTCTAATGTGACAATAATTAATGAATATTAATTTCCAACTCGATGATGACTTAGTCAATAGCGCGTACGAATACCGCGCCGATGGATGTAGATTCTGGAATAAAAGCCCCTTTAAACTAAGTAAAATTAAAAAAAAAATGGATGTAGATTAGAATCCTAACAAATGAGTTGAAGCTTTCAGTGAAGGGAACATCCTGATGAAGTCGTAGCCTGGTGGTAGGATTTTTTCTAAGTACGCCTGGTTAGCTATAATCCTGCTGAAAATCTGTTACCAACTACATGTGATTGTGTTACGATGGAATCATTTGAAAGCCAGTTCTATATAGATTTATTCGGTGTTATTAAAAAGTTAAATACGTATTAAATACTTGCTTTAGAAAGGTTTTGTACTAAATGCACCGGTCTCGCCCGAGGCAAGTTCGCGTTATCCTTTTTTCGCAATTCTAACCTAACATAACCAAAGCGACACAAAAGAGCAAGATGACGAATATTCAGCAAGCGCTGTGTATTTACAACGTAACCTTTTTAAAGCAAGTTTTCAATACGTATTTAACTTTTTTGTAATAACACTGATCATGTTTATCACCTTAGAACACGTAAAGTATAAAGAAAACTATAAATACTAAGTAACTTAAATGGTATATCTAGAGGCGGAATGGCTCTAAAGAATTGCTACCAAAATACATCGATACGTGGGGATATAGATGGTCAAGTTAAGAGTGATAGCTAGTAACGTGGAGGACTTAGAGAAATACCAACCACCATGTTATGCTATCATGTTCTAGTTCACACTTTATAACATATATACTACTGGGGTCATCCGTACACTTCCAGTTGCACATTTGTGATACACTCTATAACGTATGGAGCATGTTTGTACACGGAAGCCGCACATCTGCGCGGTACATCAAGTAATAATTGGGGCGCACGTTACACAACCATCGTCAATACACTCGTCACATGACAATAACTTTAACGCCTCACTGTCGTGTCGTAAGTCACTAGCCATCGTGACCGCGTCCGACGTCTTTAAGGTATAGAGTTGTATTGTGAATATGATGCGTCTTTGTATAGCCGATCGATCGTTAAGAATGTTTATCTACCGCGTTGATGTTTACTAAGGTATTACTGGGTGTTTCGTCCGGTCGTTGCAAAAATATTATTTTAGTTGTTTAACTATCTACGGTACTCTCGATATAGTATCTTTATATGGATGAGGAATTTCAATAAACCTTTATTCCTTGTATCAAATTTCAACAAAATTGAAGCTATTATTTTGTTTCCATTACTTTTGATTTGAGTTTGTTTCTTTATTTGTTTGTTACACCTTGACGCCTTAATTACTCAACCGATCGTATAAAAGTATACAAACACGTTGTCAGAAACACAGAAAAGGCCAAAAAGGTTTTTCATCCAGACAAAAAATGTTGTTCCCGGATGATAAATAAAGTCTTCGTTAATATGAACGAAACTGTTCTATATTAATTTAATTAATCCTGTCTCATTACATTTGTGCATTGAACCTACTTTAACATTTCTCTTCACTTGTATATTCGATATATTATCGGTTATCCTATAAGTAATTTGATCTATCCTCAAATGTCACTCGCGTTATTTCTGACCTGCACTTTGTTTGATAATTGCTCCATTTCTAAAGATCACAGCGTGATGTTTGATCGTCTCTATGTAAAAAAATCTGACCGATAGTTCCAGGGATTTGTGCGGTCAAACAATCTCCTCAGCAAGTTAAAATTAATATATTTTTTTATTAAAATGGAAAAATAAATGTTGAAATTCGATCCCATATTACAGCCCAAATACGACACCGTTTAATAAGTTTTCTTGTTGTTTCTTTAACGAAAAGAACATATAAATTCAATCATAATTTAAAGGCAATTTTATTATGTCACAGTATTACTAAATTCCTTAGAGCGGTTCTCTGTTACCGCACCGTAAATAGCTTTTGATTGAAAGAAATCAACAATGTTTCTTATTAGAAACAATGACTTCCTGTTCCCTACTCATTGTTTAATATACGTCTTATTACAATACGATATGTTATGATTTAGTCTGCGAGTCGAGTGGCCGTTGTTTAATGTAACTAATTTTAACAAGTTGGAGTGGCCCTCGCTCTTATACGACTTACTCTAAGCACATATTAAATAAACATTCATATTTTGAGAATAAGCATTCAATAACTTTCTATTTTTTATGCATGATGATCAAATTATGATTAATGTCAATTAATAAAATGAATGCTACTGATTTTATAATTCTCGTAAATGTAACGTTAAAAATATGTTAAAAACTAGTTGTTGTTCGTGACTTCGTCCGCGTGTAATTTAGTTTTTTTTTTTTAATTCCGAGTTGAGGTGTGCGTGGAGCACTCGCGTTATTGGATACTGCTTATTTAGTTTATAGTACCTGGGCGACCGAACCTAGCTCGGTTCTTTAAAAAACATTTAAATGAAAATAAACTAACATCTTTCTACAAAAAAAAAAAAAAAAAACTATTACAAAATGTACGTACCTCTTCTACTGTCACTCGGATTCGAACTAGGGTTACACGGAATTTCGAAGCAACCGATTTCCATCTCAGCTATTTTTGTTTTGACCGCCGCAGCGTAATTTACCTTTCTAGCTATATTTTTTCATTGCCTGAAATCTCAGTTAAAAAGTTTTCTATGAATAAAATCTAGGTAGATCGATTTGTCGTCTCCGAAACTACTTACATAAGTTTCAGGGAAATAGATGACGCCGTTTCCCAGATCCTGAATATATACAAATATAAAAATATACAAGAATTAGATTGTTTGCGTGAAACCCTATTTTTTTTCCTGTAATAAAGATCCGGTCAAGGGCAGTTTCAATGGTTTCGAAAATAAGCTGGAACAATCAGACTGACAACAATTTTAAAAACTTTTTGTTATAACTGCCGAATATACTATCATATGAGTTTAATAAATACCTGTTATTTATTTATACATTTAGTTTATAGTAACATACTTTCCTAGAATTTATCGCGACCATACAATTCATCATGTGTAAATAGTTACAATAACGGCATGCTTAGGCATGTCTTATTCCGGGATCCATCGATCTGTATCTACAAATCAATGCAAGTGGCGGGAAGCTATACACAACTGAGTTACGACTATTATGTACTGCAAATTGTAATTCCGTCACAGCGACTTTTAGTCGGTTTGTCGCGTTTGGAACCAGTCTGTAAATCAATAGTCAAAGAGCTTACAAGATGATAGTGCAGCGACGAAAACAGGTGAACTGTAGACGTCTCATTGGATACTGTTATTCCTGGATTGTATTGCCCTTATTGTCTTATTGTAAAAAAAACTATATCGATTAGTAAGTTTTATATCTATTTTATATAAAAAGGCGAACATAAAAGTACAAAAACGTGAAAGTTCAATTCTTTTTTTCGTCTATTCAATCTACTTCCTTATTTTTTTTTTCAATCAAGTTTCAAAATAAGTAAGTTGAAAATTCGGCTATAGGTATTTTTCTTTTCTTCAATATTTGTTACGCCGCAAATTAGGGATAAACCGATTTGTATTCTTTTTATTTGAAAGAGGATCCCATTTTAATTTCCTTTGGCGTCAAAAATACACCAGAGAACTTCTAACTTCTCAAATTAGAATAGGTAGTACAGTACATTAGTACAGTGATTAAGAAAATAGTGGATTTATGACAATCTAGGACTAAATAGGTACCTGACTGCGGCCAAAGACGTTCTGAAGCATTTTTCTAGAATATAATTTTTTGGAGTCGATTTTCGTCTCTTGTTAAAATTTTCTTCGTAGTCGTTATTGACAAGCTATTAAGTATAATTCTTGGAAATTCTTTTTCTTTCTCTCTATCTTTGAAAAGTTAAAGCCTTAATTTATAATTCTCTATTCGTCAAAGATCATGTTCCTTACGTTTAGTCTACAATATTTAATACAATTCTTTATCATTTACGATAAAAAATCAAAAATAAATACTGATAATAGTAGCTATATATGAACACGTGAATAACAATCTGTATCATTTATGGTAAAATTTCGACCACTGAACGACCATAAGTAACATCAGATTATAAATGAACATCAGAATATTTAAGATTCTGCAATTCCTTCTTTGTAATGTAGTTTAGTTCGACGACAAACGACATTACAGTAATTACCTCAAGGGGGCAAATCGAGACGATTTGTCTCCCAACAAACAGGAAGCGTAAACTAATTTGATAATGACTGGTGTTGACGTAGTAATCAGATCGTTTCCGACGACGGACCTTAAGAGATGTCATTGAAATTGTTGCATTTATTTGTCAATTGGCTGTTTAATACGCTGTGTGAAAAATTAATTAAGTAGATCTTGAATAGCCTGGTATTTCATGAGTTTTGAGTTGTTCGTCTCTTGTACTATTCTTGTACAATCTATTTATAAAGAAAAACAAAATAATGTGATGGTAAAACACTACATTTTTTTTTAACTTTATTATAAGTATAGAGATACCTCTTCAGTTAGGCATTGGCAAATTAAAATTGAAGAATCAAAACTAGTATCTAATAAATTATTGAAATGTCTAGGAATTAAATGAAGAGAGTAAACTAAAACCTGCTCAGATAACAAAATAGGTCAATGCGTTTGACAAAGGAACAAGATGTTTCTGAATATAATACAATTCCACCGTCCCCATTCCATCAGAGGACGACTAGACGTCGTTAGGGTTTCCACCTTACATGGTTGATGTTCCCGTAGTTCGTACGAAGCGATTTGCTTCCACATTCATTATACGTACGGCTAAGAAATGGATTTCACTCCCGGCTTCTGCCTTCCCGACGTCTTATAACCTGGGAGTCTTCAAGAATAGAGTGAACAGGCATCTAGTGGGTAAGCGCGATATATCGTAGGCCTCATCGTCACTTACCGTCAGGTGAGATTGTGGCCATGTGCGTACCTGTTGAATATAAAAAAGATACATTAAACATATACTTTCTCTTTGATTAAATATTTTTTACCTAGGTTCTACTCAACAAGTGGGAAGATTAATGGATATATAATTAACATTCATTTACAAGAACGTATTTAATACTATGGTGTAAATGTGTAAATGATCTTTGAAATATCTAATTTTCATCAAAACAAAAATATACATTAAAACATTCTAAAGTCGTAATTATATTATAATATTACTATGTTCTGTATTTCAAAGGTAGTCTAATTCCTAAGAATAAAAATATAAATAGTCAAGTCTAAAACAGGATTATGTATGAACACGTCATAATTTCCTGGTTCAAAGCTTTGGATTAATGACGGTATATAATCAAAAAATCATCTTTATTAAATGATTTACAAACAATAGTTAGACCGACTAATTATATATAAATATTGTTTGAAATGTACGATAATAATGTAAAATTTAGTAAGTAATTCAGTTTTCGTAGCATCAGTTTACGTGATCGTATCAATATATATCTATAATCACGTCATCTGAATGGTAAACAGAGTTTATTACCATGTTTCTGTGGAATTCTCACAAGTCACGACAACGTGCTAAACGGCTGCGGTACACGCGTTTAACACCAAACCGATTTAGCATTCGCTCCCACATAAATAACTCTTACAAAGTCAGTCTGTTCTTGATAATGAAACTTTACCAACGTTATGATGAATATAATTTGGGTACAAAAGTGAGATCGTTTCGAATTGGATCACGCAAACGCCTGTCATGTTTGTAAAAAACAAGGAAGTCATAATAAGTATTTGAATTGTTATTGTACGTGAAAAAGCTTCAATAGATTTGATTGTTATTAAATTTCAACCGTCAAATTTGTATATACTTGATGTGACCAATTTTTTTATAATATCTAAATTATTACAACTGTTATTACGCAATATCGCGTCTATAAGAATTGGTTCAATTATTATTTCCATTGTTAAAAGTTAAACACTGCATTGATAAATTCCTATATAATCTACTGAAAAGGCTACAATAACAACCTTACTGGGGGAATGTCCAAAACTCATTAAGGTTCTTCTAAATTTGATAAGTCAGAGAGAGGAGTGATGATATTGGAGGTTAGCGTATAGCGCATAACGAGTACAATGTATCTGTAGGGTTAATATCGTGTTCTACAAACCCATGAACCCGGCATCAGCACATTAAAGCCAAGAAAAACTAAGAAGTTCGGATGGAACATATGTGATGGAAAAAACGAAATCCTAACGATTTGTAACCATTTTATTTGCCTCATCGTGGTTACATACTCAAAACTAGTTTCTCAACAAAAGGATCTAGAAGCGGCCCTTTTGCATTACAATGCAGAAACACCAGTGACATTTAACGTACTTACTTGGAGTTATTTAAATTAACCTTGAGTGGTCTTTAAACAATATTGTCTTCCGAGAAAACTCGTAAACGTTTACAGCATTTTGCACTCTCTGTTCTCGTATCGTTTTAGGTTTTAAAAAGACGGAATAAAATCAACTTCTAATACTATTTTCATTGCTTTATTTAATATATGCTTTTGTGAATTTTTAACGATTATTTAAATAAACCGAATTATGTCTCCAAAAAATAATTTAATTTGACAAATAACGTGAAATATATTTTTTGAGTAAAAAACAAATACGCTCAAAGTTATAGACGCGTTTGCAAGCCAGGATCATACAGATGCATTAGACAGACGAAAGTCTTAACAAAACAATTTCTTTATCAGGTCACTTCTAAATTGGACATCGGCTTAAAATGACAATAGATAGAGCGGGCCGGCCGCCTGCACCACGACGCGCGTCCTCCACTTACAGAAGTTACGATGAACTCGGAATCATAGACCGAGGAAGACCCTTAAAATATAGACATGGAGCAGTAGAAGACCTCACAGGAATCGAAAGACCAATACACGATCTCCAAAACATGGACGCTATTACTGTTATAAGCTCCGAAGAAATTCAAAGACCGAAGAGAAAAACCATTGAGGGTTTAGCAAACGGTTTTCGGAGGACGTTTTCTATGAGAGGCCGACGGGAAGAACCTGAGGGCATACCGATGCACACTTACAATGTTACATGTGAGGAAAATTTTGCTACGGTCAGAGGAGCGCCTTTCGGTAGGCGAAGGTCTCTATCAAGGGATCGAGGATCATCGTTGTTGGCTAGGAGTTCGTCTGAGGGTGATGTTCGGATGCCACTGCCACGTGCACCGCCTATAGCCCCAGCGCCTCGACTTCACCGTTGCCTCCGAGCTTTAGGTGGGAGTTGGAAAAATCTATTATTACGTGAGTCCTCGATATCGTCATAGCTTTCATTAATGCCTTAACGGTACTCATAAATTACTAATGTACTAGAGGAACAAACCTCAGAAATCCGGTTGCTTTTCTCATTATTTTGTTGTTCAAATGGTTGTTAAATGTTTACGGCTCGAGCGACGTCTGAGTTAATTATTAGAGCGACGGGTACAAATGACCACAACAAGCTTAGTTGTACTAAACCTGTGATTAACCACAGCTTAAACGAATTAAACGCTTTCTTTTATGTAAATTAACCGATTGTTTGTACTGTTAAAGGATGATGCGGCATTAATCTAAGGTCAGACCGTGATACTATATTTTACACTAATGCTGTTTAATTGGGTTTGACATTATATGATATAATATTGTGTGTTAATTAATGTCAACTGTAATTTATAATATCGCTTTCGAAGCGCCTAAGGTTGAATATTAATTGACACTATTTTTATATCATGTGTTGTATTTTATTTTCTTTCAATTAATAAAATTAGATTATTATACTATAGTTTAGTTAGTATTTAATATTAAAGTATAAAATAAAATCGCTAACTGCTTAACAAAGTCACGATACGGTATAAAACCGATTTATACCTAAATTTGTCTTTTTTTTTCATTTATATTCAGAGCAGCCAAAAAGTTTGGCGGAGATTGTACTAAGATATGCATGTAGTAAGCAATCAGACATCTAGCATATTAAAACCAAAGGGTAAATCTGATGACTTTAGGCTAAAAGACCTGATTTTTGATTGCACTGGGAGGCCGACATATAACCGGGCTACCTCAGTCGATGTAGCCTGCTGGCGGAGATATCGCAAAGTAAGCTCACGTCACCCGGTAAAATTCCCATTAGTGCAGCGAACGGTTCATCATAGAGTTATTTAGTCGTTATGAGTGTTCGACCATTACCCACGCTCTCACATGCCTCTGGGTGCCCCATTTAAAGATTTCTCGCCACGTGAAAGAGCTAAAAGAAGGAAAGAGAAGAGAATCAAAAGTATCATCACAATAGAACAGTAGCAGTATTTAATCTAACACATGATATTAAGGTCATAACGCCTCCATACACCTACGAGTAACAACGTGTAGGAAGCGGATAAGTTCACGAAATATAATATTAATCGAATTTTACACTAAAATGGCCATTTTATTATCTGAAATATATGTAAACAACCGAATTTATGTTCGGATTTTTATGGACGATTCGTTCATTTATGGAATTAAATAGGTTTCGTAAATGGTCTTTAATAGGACACAATATAATACAAACGTTACCAAGTTATTGAGATAAGAAATCCGAAAGAGAACATCAATTTTAAATTATCTCATTAGTTTAAATTATTATAAATTAAATTTAACAACTTTACTTTTAACACATCGACTGCCACGGATTTTCACGAAACTTACGTGGGAAGCTATTTTGTTTTAATTATGTTATGTTGCTTAGAAAGGTAATTATAGTAAATAGTAATAATCAAGAAGTTAAAAAATGTTTTTGGAATAGAGATATGGTACGAATTACCTCGTAATTATATTTGAAACTGCAACACAGGAGTTCACGTAAGCTAACCCTGATTTTTTTTATTTTCTGGAAGCACCAATGTATATTTACACTAATATATTACGACTATATACTCCTAGCTGTACAAATATGGCAACAAAACAAAGGACGACCGACATAACTCGTAGTGGGCCTCCTGAGCAAATTCACAAACTACGGGATTCCTCATTGATGAAGAGTGTATAAAGTAATTTTCGATTAAATTGTTTATCGACTTTTATTGATAAATTTAACAAAATCAAAATATTTTTAATAAAACAATCAGAAACACTTGAGGTATTCTATCAATATCGGTGTATTTATTTTGAATCATGCATATTAATAAAGGAGTAATCTGCGAGTAAATAGCCATTTTAATTTTTTGTTGAGGCACATTTGCAACCTCGTGGAAGTTGTGAAACCATATGACTAATTAAGTCGGAGCTACTAGATAATATAATTCTTTAAATAAATTTACGAAATAATAATAAACGGCATTTACTCTGTCTTTTTGGTGTTACTGTAATTTGTGATGTATTTTCAGCCAACGCAGACACTCTTTGATCTTTATTCGTCGCCAAACTGTGAGCTATAAAGTAATATATAATTTAAAAATCTGTCGATAGCTTGTCGTTATGTGTAGATGAAAACTTCTTCTATAATATAATCCCAATTTCACTTGTGTACACGTCATATGTAGTAATAATAATTATTCCACAATTTAAATATACCTTTGATTTAGAGTCCCTTCCCTAAAAAGCGAAGAGTTAAAACCACGTTGGTGGTATTTGTAATAAATTAAGAAACGTAGCTGGATTTTGGATAATACATTTGTTACATACTGACGCTAGGATCTACGGAAAACGAAATCTCAGGCCACCGGTATTAAATCCTGGACCAACATAAGTGCCTTTTTTAATTCTTGAAAACAATAATTCTTGTTAAATATAAAACTCATTTTTATTCCATAATTACAAATTTCTAATTTTTTTATAGCTGTATGTATGTAATGTATTAAATATATATATATATATATATGTATAATGAACGACAGAAATAAAAAAAAAATTGAGACAGTTTGGCTGTTTTTCATGGAGGTCCTTATAGTATTGAACGTTAGGCTATGTTTTGTTGGTATTGTGTTTTGTATCGTAATGTAATATTTATGGATACAATAAAAATTAAGTTTATTTCTAACCGATGACGTCAGAAGACTGTTATGAGTGGGGTCTAATTTGAAACATCAATATTTCCCTCACTCAAAAACCTTTTTAAATATTACTCGTATAACAAAACCAAACTAATACACTTATAATACTTTATAAATTCAATCACACATGCTGTTATTACGGCGTAATGCAATCAATTAATCCATTAATTCGTTTTGTGTGAAAACACTCTAAAATCGTGCTATTAAATTGAACGTAATTATTCATGTGAAATGGATGCGTGAATTGCCAATTAATGTTACACGAGTATCAAGTGTAAACTGAACATTAATTGGAATAATGATTGCGGACGCATACAGGCATTTAC
>JACEII010000054.1:2712342-2722671 GCA_014332785.1 Antheraea mylitta | reverse complement strand
CTAATAGAACGAGTGGCCGATAAAAAAGTTTGAATCTTATGGTAATACAGACAGGGTTGCAAATGTTTTTGAGTATTTTGTTAATAGTGAAAAACAATCAAGTTTACTCTCCGCCTATAGATGTTACACAACAAAATATGTGTAGTTATAATATCATTGACGCTAGTCTGACGATACATCACGAGCATATCGACGTCATCGGTGGCACGAACTTATAAATTTCTCCCTTACGAAAAATCGTTCAATGCGCTAAAGAAGTTTTCAAATAAAAAAACTCACAATTAATTCCGATAAAGCGAGCTTGTCGAAGTAAAACGAAGTCACGGATACTATCAGATAAATCATATTAAAATAAGTCGTTTAGCTAAAGGAACACGTTCATTAAAAATCATTTTCCAAAACAACTTGTTAAACAGTTTCATGAGTAGTGTATTTATCTTGATTACCATAAAATCTATTGAGGTTAATCTAGTTTTACAACATTAATCAGTTAATGTTATTTCTAAAGTATTCCTCAATAATAAATATGATTTATGATCGTAAACGAGTATAAGCTCTATAAATTGTGGGACCACTTAAGAGATTAACCTTAAATGTGCATGCTTATAATTAATAGTATAATAGTTTTCTGTTTATTTAATCGTGATGTTTCTCTATATAACCTAAAAACGGGCTACCATGACCGTATGACATTGTATGTAGATTGATTAAAAAATAATGTTTATTATTTTTTTATTGGGCAAAACTGACATTTTTTTTAATACAATCTCGGTGTTATTACAAAAAAGTAAAATACGTATTAAATACTTACTTAGGTTTCGTACTAAATGCACCGCGCTTGCCCGAGGCAAGTTCGCGTTACTTTTTTTTTTTTTTTTTTCGAACTGACTTCGCTATTGACCTAGCAAGGTCTTAACAGCTTCACCGAAATACTAAGGCGAGCGCTTGAGGCACTCAGCCGATTTTATTTGGGTAACTAGCTCAAGGGTGCACGGCACACCTCGGATTGGCTGTTGCCTGTTACATGCAAACTCGCGACCTAACTTAGCTAACCTAGCTAACTATTCATATATGTTTGAGTTGTTGAGAAGCATATGTGTACCAAGCATACACGCCTCATCAACCCCTCCATATATTTTTTTTATCGGAAAATTAGTTTTTTCAGTTCGATAAGGGAAAAAAATAAAACCCTTCCACTTCCATGTATAAGCGTATAGGCGTGCACGTGTGTGGGGGTGATCGTGTAGTGTTGTAGCAGTGTTGTAAATTTTTGTGTCACTGTATCGCGCGAGCAGCGCACTCAAGGGCTCCAAACCGAGGGAACGGACCTAGGTTTGAGTCGCTGCCGAGGGGGGCCTAATCTGGTAAGTTCGCGTTACCCTTTTTTCGGAAGTCTAACCTAACTTAACCAAAGCGAGACAAAAGAGAAAGATGGCGAAAATACAGCGAGCGCGGTGCATTTAAAACGTAACCTTTTTAAAGCAAGTAGTGCCGAAACACACTTATAGGTGCTTGACGATAGACTTTCAACTTGAAAATGGTAGTCAGCCAGATGGTAGAGCCACGCTGAAGCTATTACTGGTTTCAGCATAAATGGATCGGCTCACCCAGAGTATTACCACCCAACACACAGAAAACTGACGTAAAGTAACAGTGCTTGCATTATTGCGTTTTGTCCGGTCAGTGAGAGCGCCGAAAGACCACCTCCCTCTCCCCTCCCCCTCCCCGACTCCCAAATTCCCTATTCCCCCTTCCCCAAACACAGCCTGGCAACGCGCTTGCGACTCCCCTGGTGTTGTTAATGTCTATGAACGGTGGTGATCACTTAACATCAGGTGATCCACCTGTTCGTTTGCCTCCTATTATATAAAAAAGTGGACTTAGTAAAACCATGTTATGGTTTCATTACGATGTGTCCTTCACCGAACCCATACGACAGACACTATAATTCCAGTAGGCAAACCTCTTGATAAAATATATAGTGATTGAACCCGAAACGGGGCATATAGAAGACAACGCTTTTTAAAGCCTACTGCCAGTCTTTTTACACGAGCAGTCTGTAGGTCTGGTATACTCAGAGGGCGTACAGCGCGCTGCGAGTCCAGTATAACAATGGGTTTAGAGTGCTGATGGGTTTGCCACGGTTTTGTAGTGCATCTGGTATGTTAGCCGAAGCACACACTGATGGATTACAAGCCATAATTAGAAAGCGCTGTGCGTCTCTGCTGAACCGCTTTCGTGACAGCTCCAACAGCATTCTAAGCGCACTGGCGAACAGGTGGGACTCTCCAATGCTGCGGCACTGGACACGTCTTCACGGGGCTGGGCCAAGGTTGTGTTGATCCTACTGTTCCGGGTTAGTCTTAGCTATGATTTCATATTGTATTATATATGTATTAACCTTTAGCAATTAAGATGTTAATAACATAATATTAGCTATCCAATTTAAATTGTGATATTGTTGCCTGAAATAAATAAATAATTATTATTATTATATAACAAAAGAGTTACTATGACTGATATTCCGGTGATCGCTATTCAATCACACACAGCTACCTTACCACCCTTTACAAGTAAATTATATCGATTATGTGTACAGCCGTATATGGTATGGTATATATATTTTGAACTACTATTGCTAAACCTTCCTTTGGAGTTTTCTAATTTTAACTACTTGGAAGTTTTACTTTTTCCTCGACTGCTTGTAATTCATGTATTGGTTTTCCAAATATCCGTACACTAATATTTATGTGTACACAAGTCGGATGTTAAGACAGTATTGTATTTCTTATTAATGCTATAAAAGAGTATTAGTGTAATTTCGTGTCTATTAAAAGCCATTTGTAGTTACGGTGTTTGGTCTTGTGGATATAATACCCTAAATATCGGGGGTCGTGTCTCTTTGAGGGGCCGTTGTACGTTGTCTTGTAATATTCTGTATTCATTACGATCCGACATGGTGACAGTTCGTCCTGCCTTTTAGTGAAATTGCTTTTTGCCTTTCTATAAGTACGAATGGGATATGAGCAACTGATTGCTTTTTAAATCAAATCTTGGTAGTTTATTTGGTTTATATTATGGTAACCAAGATTTTAGTTATTACTGTAGGTCGTAAATTAATTCTATCAGTAGACATAATTGAAGCTATGATGAATAATAATAACGTGTCCAAATTCCAGAAACTGTCTGAGCTTTTGCTGAAGGAAAGTATCATGATGAAGCGCAACGGTACGGTATATTCTAATTCAGATGTAGGTAGTTATCTATCTTACGTTAAAAATTTGTCACAAAGCATTGGTTTATTCCAGTTGATGCATTCGAAAGCAAATTCCTAACTAGACTTAGAGCTTTACCACGACACGCCCTACTGTTTAATGTTAATTAGAGATTGTAGCCAAAATATAACCATTTACTAAAAAAACCTCACATCAAGAACACTGCAGTGTGTACATATGCTTATATTCAGCGATAAATTGTAATTAATTTTGGAGTCAAGAATTACAAGGTAGTTGTACGTATATTAATTTCTTTGCTCAGTTTTTCATGTTATGGAAATATCAAGTTTTTCGTTTCGAAGTACATTTTGTGATTTGCGAAACTGTACAAGAAACAGCATGAAGTATATTTATCTTATAAACGGTGTCATCTAGATTTGCGAATTCCAGTCAAACTTGAAATAAAATCTCTACCGTTATCAGAATTCTTGCAACTTATTACATGACATTCCTACGAGTCGAGCGCGCAATAAACATTCAAAAGTCCAATTAATATTGTAAAGAGCACATTCTCGGTCGTAACAGTGCTAATCTATTTTTATCTCCGTGGTCATGTAATCCAACATTACGTATCCGCAGGGTTATCTTCGCTAGTGCGCACGTACGGCCGCTGTGTCCGACATGATATTTGTGTAAGGGTTTTGGACAATCTGCGAACTTTAAACGACAATGAACTAGAATCCCGTTTGTTGTTAAATGCGCAAAAGTTTTAAATGTTTTCGAATGTAATTAGGACTTCCAGTTCGTTATCGTTAACCGACTTAATTTTCTTAAATCTCGTTCCCCTTCTGTCATGGTGATGGTGTTAAGCCCAGAGTTCTGCCAACTCTGTATATATCATTAAGTGGTTTTGAAACTTTCGGAGCAGATGCACATGCTAGATACAGCTTCAATGGACTTTGCTAACAATCCTACGATTATGTTTAAGTAAAGAAAATTATTGTTCGGCAAATATGCAAAAAATATCGTGATAAATCCATCTCTATAGGTTTTAACATCTTACTACAAACTCACCTGAAATTAAATGATGACGTGGACCAAGATGATAAAAGCATATAAACTAGAGAAACTGGCACTCAAGATGCTGGCGATAGATTAGGAATTTGAGGGTGGTAGGTAGTCAGATGGGCATAAAAAACCTTATTATCATTTTTTCCATGCTGTCCACTGAGCTGTTATCGCTTCAAAAACGTTGCATTAAATACAATTGTAATACCAGCTTACCAAAGATTAAACCATCTGAACGCGAATGTTCTTATGTTTAATTTACTCACTTCCCACTAATTATATATATGCTCACTTAGCAAGTGATTGTTCGTGATGATATACGCTACGTTACAATTAAAACGGTACATATTAATTAGCCTATTTAATAAGGAAGTCGATTGTTCACGTCGCAAAAAGGAGTAATTACACGTTTCGTCTAGACATTACTAAACGACTTTCGTTTATTTAAGGCCTGATACTATTATATGTGTACCGGATACTTCAGGTCAATACCGGTTACATGGTAAATGCTAGATAAATTGCTCTGATTTGCATTTGCAGTTAAATGAATCAGCATAAGTTGTTTTGTTGTTATAATTTTAGTGGCACCTATCTGTCCATCGATCTATCTATGATCTACATTACGAATTTTAAAATGTACAGACGCTCTAAATGGAAACAAGATTGTGTCATGCGACTTGAAGTATATTTCATTGTGGTATATTATTACAGTATGGATATTAACATAATCTATAAATATACTATAAAAGCCAAAGAATATGTACCTTTGACTTCATCATCCTCTTTTGGCTTACATTTATTTTTAATATTATTTAAGTATTTTTTTATATTTATAATGGATTAGCTCATACTCGTCCGCTGTGCTATGTGAGTCGTTTGTTTTTATTGGCGATAAAAAATGGATACAGAAGTAAATAAAAGAGTGGAAAAGGCTTAAAGAAATCCAGGAAATAAGAATCCTGGAACCATCTACGAAAAATGACTGAACCTTGAAGGAACTGTATTTTTATTATAAGTATAGATTATAGGTTGTATTTAATAACAGAAAGTAATTGTATATAATTCTATTCTCATATATTACTGATCAATATTTGACAATGGTGTAACTAATAATTATATCAACTAATAGGAATATCTGTAATTTCTTTTACGTTTTTCTTAAAGACTAATTACATAATAAACATCAAATTATATAAAAACACTACATACAAATAATAATCAAAAAGCAATCCATCTACCAACTTAAAGTAACTGTCTCTGCACTAAAGCACGTTCCGCTAATTCTACTTAAAAATATTCAATAAAAGATGAAGTTAATTTATTTTCTTCGAACGTCATGAGAAAAACATTACGATATGTCGAACACAAGATTGCTCTGCTGATATTAAAACCAATTAACCAACGGACAAGTTAAGAATCTTCAACACCTAACAAATCGATCTAACAATAAGACAGGATAGGAATTGTAACTAACACAAATCACGAACTAAAATCAAGTTTGTAATCAAATTTGCCTCTGTCTAGCCAAATCCTTTGCAAATTGAATAAGCGGAACACAGTTTCCACTTCAGTCGAAGATAAATGATGGCGTCGAGTTGGAACTGCGGTTTAGGCAATTCGTATTAATTCCTACTAATAATACGGTTCGACAATAGAGCGAGCTGTTGTACAGTTTAATTTGTTGGTGATGTTGGGAAAGATAGAATTGAATTACATTCGAAGTCTGTTATAAATAAAGTAACCACTAGTAAGTGAACCATTGCGATAGTGATACATATCTTTTATAGTAACGTGTTTAAGACGGAACAATATTAAATTGGTATATTAAAGTTTCAAGAATTCAGTATCTTAATATTGATCTCCCGATACATTCTTGATAATATAATATATGTCGACAAAAACTAAGTTAAGATAGATTTACTAAAGGCCAGCATAATTTAAATATTAGAAACAATGACAAATTAGTGAATTTCCATGTGTCATTAAGACAGTAACAGTTTTTTTGGTGATAGTGTTAGTTTTTATAACAAAGTCACAAAACACATTATTGATTTGGAAGATAGTAAGTTCAAGCACGGTATCATGCGGGTCTTAATGTCTAAAACCATAGACTGGATCATTATGTGACCGATGGTAACGTCTGGAAATGACGTCTCTCTTTTTACATCCGTCAGAAACGAATGTAACTATCTGTGTTCATAAAAATATGTTATGTATGACGAAAAGTTAAACCAGATCGAGTTCCTTGCCGGTTCTTCTCGATGACTGGGTTTTCCGCCCGGTGGTAGTTTTGACGTTCATAAGCGCCTTCTCAAGGCATGAATTGAAAAAGTGCGTTTGATTTTGACTTCTAAAATAAATGTATAAACATTCTTTGCTTCTGACAATAATCCAGATGTACATTAAGTCAAAATGTACATAAAAAAATTGTAAAAATATTTATCATTTTGTAAAAGAAGTATTTCTTGAAAGTACACTGTTGAAACTTTGATGAGATGAGATCTGTATTTCGTGTTTTTGGACCGAACCGTATGTTAGCAAACAAAATTTTTTGAATGAACTCCAGAAGTTATGAAATATGTTTCAAATGTAAACACTTTATGCGGTATATAGCCGAATGACACTAATATAATAATCGGTATGTTCCACTAGTTATTTCTAAATTTGTAATCCTTTTATAAAACTTCTTGTCATGATTACAGTACGTGGTTTTTTTTTCTCGAACTGACTACGTTATTGACCTAGCAAGGTCAAACAGCTTCATCTGACTACATTACAGTACGTGGATTTCTCTCAAACCGCATTACTTGTAATAAAACTACTTCTTTATATCATGTCCCTACCAACGTTAATTTTACATCAATAACTTTGATTCTCTTTATGATCATATCATTTAAACTCGTACCTTTAAGACCTCAATTACTTATTTCTTTTTAAATATTTTCAACAATGAAGGTTCGTTTTTCGGTAGCGTATTTAAAGATTATCCGCAATGTTTGTGAACATTTTTATTCAGCGATTGTGAATTGATTAATAAGAAGACATGACTAAGAGATAGCCAGCAGATTATTATTAGTTCTGTATCAAAATAAACCAAACGCAATTACTTAATGTGACAATAAGAAGCACTGAGCTTAAAAATTTACCATTTCATCGCACTCATGACATTATGAATATGCTACGAGAAATTGTCAGTCATAACTTCAAACCATTACATCAGAGTTCACGAGCAGTTTGGCCCTTAAACACCGCAGTGAAGCGGTAACAGCACGATTGTATGCATACGTATATAAGTTCATTTAATTGACACTCGCGTGAGAAGGCAACCGTTATTGCAGCCGCCGAGTTTCTGTGTCATAATCGATTGTGTCCGTAACGAGGTCCACGCACTTCACGGAGAAAGATAAACTGATGGACGTGGGTGTCATAGGAGTCGCTGACCTGCAATTACTGTAACCGGGCTTTATAAGTATCGGAATGAAAATCATCATTCAAATTTGAAAGGATGTAGAATTGATTCGTCTAGCAGAGGAACTTCTAACGAAGAATCGATCAGTAAATAAACACGTAATTTTTTTCATGAAATTTTAAAAATAAATACTAATTTAATATTTCTTGTAATATATCGATTATTTCATTTTGTTTATTGGGATTTTTCTCACTTATCCTATTACGTTAGGGGTGAACATCGTGCGTCATTTGTGATCACGAATCCATTTTGGTATTGTTTACAAATTTAATTTGTAATTTAGAGTCCCCAAACCGTCTCTTCTTTGGCTATTATATAAATTAGAATATTTGTTAGAGCAATGCGGAATTAGTAAATTAATTTAAATGCATTAATAATCCAAATGTTCTTAAATAAAACTGAAGTGTATGATCTTTGTCGGCTCTAATGTTTGGAACGGTTGAACCAAATTTGACGAAACTTCTCTAGCAGATAAAACAAGTTTCAAATTATTACGTGGGCTGCATGGATATTATTACGATTTTCGGCCAGAGTTGTTTTTTTAATTTATTTTATTTTTAGGGGCTTTTATTCCATCGAACATATCAGCCCCATTCTTTCTAGGTCCATCAGGAAAGTCGCTGATGAGGTATCATTACCAACAGGGTTTAGTCAAGATGCTGTGACAACTACCAATGTTTTGGCAACTACTTCTCATACTAGTCATCAATATTACTTGTTACGATAATTTAACTATATAATAGTAGTAACAGTAGATAGTGACTATATACTATAATTGACTATATAATTAAGCATATATAAAATAAACTCGTTAAAAATATTACAGGATTTAACTAAAATAAAAAAAAAAACTAATAATTAATGCAAAAAAAAACTTTTCGTAAAAGAAAATCCATTTCCGAGACGAAAGTCGCGGGCACTACCTATTAAATGTATATTTGTGAAATTTATATTTATATTCCTTCATAATAAAAAAACTAAAATTCAACTGCAATGCCACCTACTGGATCCAGGTGTGAATGAATCTATCACCACAAATCAAAAATTCCTTCAAAATCTGTCCAGCCGTTTTGGACACACGTACATAATAATTATATGTATAAAGAATTTTCTTACAAAACATTATAGTTCAAATGTCATACACTTAATGAGGAATGTGTCAATGCAGTAATTCACAACAATTTATCACTATCAACTCATCATGACTTAACAAAAGAACCACTCGCAACGTATATAGCCAGAGTTGACGACATTTTAATAAATGCGAAATAGCTTTTGTCCAAATAAAAGAATTTCCCCTCCTTTTGTGATCCAACGTTCGGGCACAAAACATTCGTGCAAACGTTTATAAAAAAAGTTAAATATTTCGTTTTTCACGACTGCTGTCCCTCCCTTTTAAGGGATGTAATAAGAAGAGATTTGCATTTAATGGATACCTGCTTGAGACAGTATTATTTGTACACTATAGTAAATAGAATGGTTAAGGAAATAATCTTATTCGTAAAAAGGTTTAATAAATATTGTTATTTTCAATTATAGAAGTATTGTTGTTCCCATCCGCCTTGGTAGGTATTAAACAATGGGGAAGGGTCAATTCAATCCAAAAAAATAAGGAGCCTGCAACCATCTACGCAAAAGTCTGTATTAAATAGACATAGTAATATGGCGATACGTCCAATAGTTTTGACGTGATGGAACTTTAAAAAACTGTATTTTTATTACGTATAAACAGATTAATGTTGTTATTCATCATAAAAAATTTACACTTTTTAATTAGGTTTTCGCGGAACCATTGTTTTGAAGTAAAACTTCATTAGGCTCGAGTAGGAGGTAACTGGACGACAATGCAACGGAAGTCCGTTACGGCAATATGGCGTACGTTTCTGTACCATCCGGTTATATCTATACTAATATATAAAGCTGAAGAGTTTGTTTGTTTGTTTGTTTGGTTGAACACTATGATCTCAAGAACTACAGATCCGATTTAAAAGTTTCTTTTAGTGTTAGATAGCTCATTTATCGAGGATGGCTATAGGCTACATATCATCACGTTAAAACCAACAGGAGTTGAGCACTAATTAAGAATGTCAAAAAAACGGGCTATTTTTTAAGCTTCCGTTGCGTGTTAATGTCAGTATTATATGCGTTGCCATGGTAACGCGATAACATTCTATCGGAAATATTTTCATGGTTTATTTTGTGTTCCTACTCAAAAAGTTTGTTCTACTTAATTTCAAGCTTACAGAATACATGCTCCATGGCATTAGTTTTCATTTATTTCACTCATGCATAATAAACAAACCATATTACATAAAACGCCGCCAATTTAACACAATATAGAGTAAAATAATACAAAATTATGAATAAAATATAAAATCCCTACATAACACTGACTGAAATCCCGTCAAAAACTCGTCAAAAAGTTTATTCTACGTTAGTTTTGTTTCCAATTTTTGGTTTGTGATATATTGCGTATTACGTATTATAAGAGTAAAGCGTGTGTATATAATATTCAAATAAATACTTTTTGATGAATACATATATCTGCGGTGCTACAAATATCAACATTTTTTTTTT